>JAOBAT010096913.1:0-16586 GCA_026413305.1 Hydrozoanthus tunicans | reverse complement strand
ATGTTGGAGGAACCGAGAGGCCTGGTAATTAAGGCTAAGGGAAAAAGGTACGACTAGTGTACATTAACTAAAGAAAGCTTATTGAGTCTGGATTAAAATAAATTGAACAAAAAAATCAATTTCAATTCAAGAACGAATAAAAATACTATAAATGTTAAGGATCAAACCCAAAAAAACATCGCATTTGGTTTACTCCGAACACTCACCAGACATGTCAACCGCCGGCCTCTTCCACTGACAGCAATGTGTGATAATGGCAGCCCCAACTCCTTGTTCACTAAATACAGCGCTTCTTGTTCCATATTAGACTATAAAAGTGCAACAGCATTTTAAATGGCAAAACATCAAATCGTGTCAGCAGTATAAAGACAAGTTTCGCTTTCGTTCAACATGGCGCATTTACTGTCGTAACTAAGTTCCAGACTCCGCAAGTAACCAAGCCACGCGGTCAAACTGCAAAACTTCATGCCAACGTTGATCAAACTATGGTGTGTTGCTGTTAGGAGTTGTCGAAATTTTCATTATTATGGTTGCAGGAGCATTCCCGTTTATAAAATTAGTCACTTTAGGGATCAAGCAGCTCGCTAAGCCCATAGCAAATGGCATTATAATGGGAGCGAAACAAAGCAACTTGTTCCGAAGACAAGTGATTTGGTTTTCAGATAAAGGTGCGCTGATCGAGTATGAACTAAAGTTAAACCACGCGGCATTGCAGTTAAGAGATAGAGAGCTTTGGATGTTCATCCCCATCATTCACTCTCAAATATATTTTCAGTTTAATGGCCCCTTCTTGTACGGTTTTTGTTCGGTGTGTTTGGCAGTTCCGTACGAACTTCCAAAACCTATTATTACTTTGCACATATACACAGACAGTAGATTACTAGATAATCACGCTACAGCTAGCTGTAAGTAATGTACCTCAAGCCAATACTGTTTTAGGAAAGTACAAGGAAACAGTATTTCACAGCACATTTTGCATAATCTATTTTCGAGTAGTTTTACAAATTTTGTAGTTATTGGGATTCACCTGGGTCCAAGATAACACTTTACAGTAGAGTGTAGTATATACAATTTGCAAAGTTGAAGATTTTGAAGTGATAATATTAATAAAAAAATAGTATTTTACAAATAATTTCACATCTGTTTTATTTCTATGAGTTTGTGGAGAGGCCTTGGTTCTTTGCTCTCGCTAACTGATCTATTTTTGTTACAATTTTAGTCCATGCATGCAGCAAAAGAATAGGATTGGTGTTCAGGTTAACTAGCTGAGAGTAGTATACTGTATCCCAAGGACAGTACAATATAAAGGATATTACATGGCCACATGGGAATACAAATTTCTTTGAGTGCTGAAAGTATCTTTTGCGAGTGGCAGAAGAGAACAAGTGAGAAATATTTTCAACTCAAGAAGATAAAATTTGTATCCCCAAGCAGCCATGTAATGTTCTGTTTATTATAATTATATTTATTAAATTTTCAATCTCGAATATTGCGATTTGCGCGTTCTGATTGGTTCATTCAATCTCGGTTATCAGCTCATTTTCGGAGTTCACCAAATATGGAAACTGACTGTAGTATTTGCAAAGCCAAAAAATAGGTTCTGAATAAAATTTAGCTGTTATTTTTAAATATGGAAGAGTTTAGGAAACTAATAAATTTAATCAAACAATTATTCCATTCGCGCTTGTTGGGTATGAGATGATTTATAGCCAACTCGTTGCTATGCACCTCGTCGGTTATTTACCATCTTATATCCAACGCGTGCTCTTGGAATAATTGTTAAATATTTAGATAGATAAATAGATAGATATAGATACTGATGAAATTCCTACATAGAACACAACTATTTGAAAGAGCCAGCCATGTGCCTGAGTTGGAAGATCTTGTATAAAATTTATTGGCTAATCATGTTAGTAACCATGGTGACAGCAATATCCTCACATGTGAAAGATAAAAATAGTACCTTCACTGTACAGTACGCTATGTAGATATGACTTTTAGTAAAGGAAAAAATTTTGTATCTCATTAGTATCTAACAAATCATGTTTATTCACTTAATCTGATAACTAGACAAAAGCTTCAGGTTTTTATTTTTATATTGGTAAATGAACTAAGAACAACATTGACTCAAGTTTTCTATTAGCTAAAACTTAAGTGTTGGAGGGAAGGAGGGTAGTTGAAAACTCTGCAGACTATTCGCTGAATAATATCTAAGGAGACAGTTTTTGTTGAACAAAGACACTAAGCTACCTCCATTGTTTGTTCAGTTTACAGATTGGAAACATTTGTCAAGATGCGGTTTATGGGACTAGAAGGACCGGTTAAAGTCACTCCCCTTAACGAGGAAAAGGCAGTTGAATTAGGAGCAGAAATGCTTGGACAAGCTGTTATTTATAGCATTGGAGCATGGTCAATTTTCTTCGAAATTAACCGAGGCCAGAAGAAAGAGCAAAAGAAAGAAGATGAACAAAACAATGAAATTCGGTCCCTAAGGGATCAGATAGATGATCTAGGGCTTAGTGTTGAAGGGCAGGCAGCTCAGATACGAGAGCTAACACGATTAGTTCATTCTATGCGTGGATTAGATAAGAATGGTGCCTCCAAAAGCTAATAGGTAATCATTCTGTTATTATTTTTAGATAGTGTTTTTAGTTTAAGTTGTCAAACTGCATTACATTGTTGATTGGCAAAAGAAAATGTATAAATTATTATTAAAATGGACAATTTGTATTAATATGATTTAGTTTATTTTAGCTTGTTTCAGGACACTACAAGTTTGTTTGCTGTTTAAATATGTATAAATTGTAGCTATATATTAATGTATATTCTGTTGTGGTTTGTGGACATAGAATCACTTCATACTAGTGTGAGTTTTCAGTGAGGAACTATTCAAATTTATATGTATTTTCTTGTTTTTATATAATGTTATTGTCCAAAATTCTATCATCTTGCATGTAAATTATTCTGCAATTTACAAAAACCCTACCCACTCCCCCCTACATATTGTTACCCAATACTAAAATTAGTCAGCTATTATTTTATGTACTCTTAATTTTCTTTTTTCCTGTTTCTTGGCTGAGTCTTGAGCTGTAGAATTCTGCTTAGAAGACAGAAGGCCTTAAACATCGAACTATCAAAGAATATCAGAAGACTTCATCCACTTTAACTGCTTCATTCATTTTGCAGAAGACAAAATAAATACAGTAAATGGTGACTTAATCTAGTGGGTAAACCCTCTTATTAAATTTTCAACCTTGAGTATTACATTTTAATGTGGTTTCCTTAATCTCATTATCAGCTCATACACTAAATTGACCATATATGAAAACTGACGGTGTAGCTATAGTGTTGCAAAGAGATGTAATATGGTTCTTAGCTACTATCTTCAAGTGTTGATAGGTTAATTGGGAAATTAATAAAACTATTCCATTTGTGCTTGTTGAATATGGAATGGTTTGTAGCCAACTCGGCGCTACATGGCTCTTTGGTTGTTTACCATCTTGTATCCACTGTGTGCTTTTCAGTGGAATGATAACTGTTTAATGTCCAGGGCTGTTTGTTGAAAACTAGCTGATTACTCTTAATCTCAGGTTAATTACCATGACAACAAAAAGGTTTTGTAGAGTTAACCAAAGGTTATCACTAATCAAGCTTTGAACAACTTGGCCGAGGTCATTATTTAAAGACCAATAAGATAGTGTGAACAATTTGGGATTGGAGGTGCAAGGCTTCCCCAGTTCAGATAGCTCTAAATGCAATGAAACTCAAGGCTTTTTAAATTAAGTTTGAGAATTCCTCTGTTGCATCCAGGCATTAACTGAAATGGTAAACAGTCATCACTGTGGTTTATTATTTTTGCGAAGAACTTTACTTAAACTTCTAAAGATACATATTTATCTCTTCTTCTATTGCTGAGGAACTGATAAGAATATCTTTAAAGCTAGTAAACAAAAGTTCTTTGAAAAATACAGTGATAACCGTTTACAATTTCCTTTATTAACTTTAGGTGGTTTGTACAACTTTTGTAGCATCTTTGAAGAATTTTGTATTCCACTTTGACTGATGTAATTAATAAGATAATATAACAGACTTCTATAATTTTTTTGCAGTAACTAGTCTACCTGCACAAATTATGCTGTGATAAATAAAATTGGAATGCTACTGAAAGCTTAGTTCTTTTTTTTAAGAAATGTCATTATGCTCAAGACTAGCTCAGTAGTGTTTACTATTAATGATGAGCTTTTCCCCAAATACTTATGATTTGTTATGACATGCTTTGTCCAAAATATACATGACAAGAAATCTTTATAAAATAATAAACAAGTACTTTTTGTAACATACTTTTTTGTGTTTTTAAACAAAATACCAAATAAGGCTTGTATGTGCAATTATCATAATTCTGATGCAGCAGCAAGATTTAGCATTTCCTAGCTATGACAAGTTTTGTCCAAAATATACATGACCAGAAATCTTTAAATATTAATAAACAAATGAGTTCAAACAAAGATTTTTGCAACATAATTTGTAGTGTTTTTATATTACCTTATAAGGCTCATACGATCAATTTCTTTAATTCTGCTGTAGCAGCAAGTTAAGTTACTCCTCTCACAAGCTTTACCCAAGCAGTTATCTACAGTATGACAAGCTTTTGGAATACAACTTGTAACTGTTGTGACAAACTTGAGTGTGGACGTACGTGTGGTTTAAATAAACAAAATCGTTTTTGTTTAAAACATAAGTTAATTTCTAGGTTTTTTTCATTATAATCAGCTTCTCTTCACCTTGTTTGATCAAGGGCCATTTTCTCCTTACAGTTACAGAATGACGATAGGTTTAAACAATAAATCATGGATAAATTGGTGTATACTGCGATCATGTGTTGACAGTTCTTCGTGATCCTCCTATACAGATATTATGTCAAACTTAAAAATAGGTAGTTTGAAAGAATACGAAAATCAACATCAATAATTTACGCACGAGTTGTGCAGTCCGACTTAAGCAAAATTGCCGCCAAGCGCGTTTGAAGTTGAAGAAACAAAAAGCAATAAGTGATATTTGAATAAAATTAAAGCAAAAAGCAGAATAGTTTCTTTGCTGGAACCCAGTAATCGTTAGTAACGATATCTACAGATACGGAAATAACGTAAGAGTCCGTCGAGATGGAAGTTTATCCAGCCTCGTTTACAAAATGATTTCCGGGTTTCGAGAGTGAAGCGATGGCTCGATTTTCATTACCAAATAAGGACATAAAAGGGCACGGATTATTGTCTGCTCCCTTTGCGGTCAGCTCTCGTCACCAGCCGAAAGAAAGTATAAAGTTTGTGGAACTGAAAGCGTTGGTTCAGTTTGGTAATTGCTTCTTGAGAGAAAACTTCAGTAGCATTTGAAGTGGTTCAAAAAATGGTAAGTAATTTACGGATTTTGCTTTTGTTTTTTAATGACAATAAATGTTGTCGTCAAAGAAGGGTGCACGCGACTATCGATTCTCTGACAGTCAGCCGAGCGTGTGATGGTAATAACTTGTATTATTTTGTTTTCAAACTTTTGAAAAATTTTTATTCAGTGTCTCACTTGTACGTACTGTGATTCAAATTCATGAATAGGTTGGAAACTGTTTTGATGTAAAATGAAAGTTCTTGCTCGAATGCCAATGCCAGTTTTTCGACCGTTCTACTGATATTTTCTCGAAAAATACAACCTTCGAAAAATACCACCACCTAGTTAGATTATCGATCACTGTATTTGTTAGAAAATGCTTGAGTAACACGTAAAAGAGCGATACGTCTGAATTAAACTGTCGTGTTGCCGAATATACTACAGGTACTCTTCGTACAGATGGCTCATCCACTTGTACTGATCGATGACGAGCGAGGGAGGGGGGGAGGAGAGAGTTGGCTAAATGTGGGAACGGGACGATTAAGCGCGACGATTAGGGGTTTTGGTCATACATGGCTCTCAGAAAAAATAGAGGTTTTAGATTTTCTGGTCAGCGGTCAGTATTATTAAGATTTTGCAACAGAAATTACCTGAACTGCTCTGATGACATGGAAATTATAAGTAACATATTGTTTTTTCTCAACTTTTTTAGTCTTCCGGTATAAAATGCCATGCTAGTACCCCTGAAATCTGGACAGCATTTAGAGTTGATTCTAGCAGGCTTCCCAGAAAGGAAGAATGGTCCAGCCCATTGGTTCTTGAGGGAGACAAACTCGCAGAGTTTGATGGAAGTGACCAAGATCTTAAACACCAGATTCAATGGTGTGACTACATTTTGTTTGAAATTAAAAACAAGAGCATAATAAGCATTGACAGGATGGGTGAGCTGGCTTTTGTTGAAGGCACCAAAGCAACTGTAAAGTTGCTGACTGAGGGTGGGGAGGGTAGCGAGAAGATTCTGGATAAAACTAAAGCTCGTTACTGTGTCTACAAATACAAGTACAAAACAAGTGATGATCGATCACAAAACAAACTTCTGGGTTTTTTGTGGTAAGTAGCCAATCGCAAATTTGTTTATTGTCTTACAATATAATTTGCTTGTAGTTAAAAGTTTTTTTAGTTCTCCCGATTTATATCCAAACAAGTAAAAAGTAATGGGAAGAATTAAACTAAAGTAAATATTTTGGTTGTACATACCAGGCAACAAGAAGCTCCCTTAGTGGTTAACATTGCATGTCCAACAAGAGTTGAAGTAATCGCATCCAAATAAATCAAACTAAGTTTTAATGATACTGATTTCTTTAGTCATTAGAACCTGTGCTTTACTTTATATGTGACCTTGCATGGGAAAATGTTTAACAATGACTTTCCTTTTTTCACCCAAAAGCAGTTCACTACCTGTTCGAACAACCTACTGTACACGAGTCAAAAAGTCATTTGAACAGGACAAAAAGTTATTCTCATTAAATGAAAAGATGCTTTAATGAGTTGAAAAATCATTTATGCTAATTTAGAGGTCATTTGAACGAGTCTGAAAGTCGTTTATGCCCTCATTGAAAAGCTATTTGAACAGGCTCCAAAAAGCATGTAATTAAACTTCGGAAGATGCTGAAACAACTTGGAAAGTCAATTACCATTCTGACTTCTTTTAATTCAAGACTCAAAATTATAAAAATATAAACAATCAAAGGGATTGTTGACCATTAAGTGGCCTTGTTTACAACCAAAATTTGGGAAACAGCAACCTTGCGGGCCACCTAAGAATGGAACACGAACGCAAAGTAAAACAATTAAACCTTTGTCTCACCTTTTTGATTTTGTTAGCTTTAGAACTTCATATAAGTTAACAGTGTCTTGGAAAAATATTAACATCTGTTTTTTTGGTTGACAGCAAGAAAAATCTCAGTCGATAAAGATTATGAGCTTTAATATACTAGCTTGCTTGTGGACGTGTGAGTTGGAGTGCGACATTATTGACCGTTTTGCTGGTGGCATTTTATGTCATCTGTATGCTTTTTAAAGGCAAGACTAAGAATCATTTGCTACTTTTCCAGCAGTGGTCAACAAGTCTCTTTCACTAGATTCCAAACATTTCTAAAAACACTGTTTTTAAAACCTGACTTGCAGTTTTCTTTATATGAGGTGCACTTAATACAATCTCTTCAATAACACTGAATGAAAACTCGTAATGCAAAAACAACACTCGCACGTTAAAGAGGCAATGTCGTGACTCTGGAGACTGGGTTCTTAGTGAGAGATAACTTGATTTTTACCTCAAATCAAGTTTATGTTGTAGAGTTGTAAATTGGACTGAATCTTACCCATCCTGAAGTTGTATTTGTTATTATTGACCTGAACAACAACATTTCACCTCTTTGCTATCATTTCTGTCAATATTTATTTTTGTTTTTTTTCTAAAAGTTTAAAGTGACTTTAAGATCTCCCTTGCTTCCACCTTGCCATGATGGGCTTCATAGTGGAAGCGGTCTAACTTTAGAGTCAACTTCAGAAGAAAACAAAAAAACATACAAGTCATGATCACTTGCTGCATAATAATAAATAGTAGTGAAATATTATGATCATTGAATCCATGGTCTGAACCAAAGATTTACAAACAAACGATCAAGTTCATGTGCCATAACTACAAAAGCAAATTCAATAAATACATGAGTCATGAGAAACTGATTAAAAAACTTACCTCTTTAATAACTAACCTCAGATGTCAACTACAGAAGAAAACAAAAAACATACAGGTCATTTCCTGGTCTGTACTAAAGATTTACAAACAAACAATTGAGTTTACACACCATAACTACAAAAGTGAATTCAATCAATACATGAGAAACTGATTGTAAAACTTACCTTTTCAAATAAATACCTCTTTCAATTCCATCTTAGGGCTTAAAAGGGAAGTAGTTATTATACATTTTCTCATGCAGGGTCTTATATGAAGAATTTGTTAAAGTGTTCCACCAGTTTAATTTCTTATCATAACTTAATCAGTCTTGGGCCCTGCAGTTTTATTGCCAAGATCGTTGAATAGAATAATAAAACGACCACTTTTCATGATTTTTTTAATGGTGTTAAATGGTGTTATTTGAAACTTATTATTATTTTATTCATATTTTTTGCATTAAAGGTGCAGTGATGAACTTGGTGTCAAAGAAAAGATGCTGTATGCTTCAAGCAAAGATGAGCTTGGAAAAAAACTTGAAGGAATTTCCAAGATGAAGCAGGCTGCAGATGTAGGAGATTTGGAGGTTTTCTTCTCAGATGTTATTTAAGCAACAATAACAGCACTTTGGCTTTGTAACACCTGGCTTTGATATAATTATGCAAGCATTTAGATACATACAGATTCTTGAGTTTTGCTCTTATTGCTGTTCATTTATTTTTCTCATTGCAAGAGAATAAATTTTAATACTTAGTATTTTATTTGCTTTTGGGGAAACAATTTTTTGTTGGTAGATGTATTGAAAAGATTTGCAAACATATGTTCTAAAATTCTTAAGACACAGAAGCTCTGTAATCATGACATTTTATGGTTTGGATTTGTTAGATGTTTACATATATATCCTTAAAGAAAACATCTAGAATTAACAATGGTACATGCTTTATTAGGTAAAAACCTTTGAATTGCCATATAAGTTTGGATATGTCTTTAAATATGTTATTTAATAGTAGTGAGAAGCATCAATGATCCATTTATATTACAGCATTTGTTAACATGAGAATTGTAGCCAGTAAATCATTCACCATTACTTGTGCATTGATCAGTGAGTGTTAAATTGCATTAGAACTGATGAATAAATCATAGTTCTGCTGATCAGAATGCTACACAGATATGTTGTTTTACTTTCAATAATAATAGAGATGATGGTCGTTATTAACAATGAGCACCCTAGAAAGAACATGGGGTCCATTCGGGTACTTTGATGATAGGGAAGGATCCATGTGATAGGGAAGGGGATTTTGATGATAGGCTAGGGAAGGGGTCCATGCCAGTGTAATATGATGGTAAGGAAGCATCTATGTCAGAGTACTTTGGGGATAGGGAGGGGTATTTTGATGATATAGAAGGGGTCCATAGGGTGCTTATATGATAGGGAAGGATCCAGCCAGGGTACTTTGATGACAGGCTAGGGGTCCATTGAGGTACATTGATGATAGGGAAGAATCCATGTGGTCCTTTGATTGCAGAAGGGAAGGATCCATTGGGGCAATAAGCACTTTCTCTTTGATCATCAGGCAGCACTTCATTCTTTTTAAGAACTACTAGCTTTAAATTTGCATGCGTTTTTACTTCTTTGAAAACCATGACCTCGAAAAGGTCGAAACTTCATACTTTTTTTTCGTTCACGTTCTAGACGAAGTTAGTAACAAAAAAGTTGCTGATAAGATCAGTGTAGAATGTTTCTACAAATTCAAAAACTAGAATTTTAGAAGTCCAAAACCAAGGGCTAACAGTGAAAAAAATGTGTTTGAAAAATCTCTGTCACAAGGGCTGCTTCAACTCCTTTGCTAACTCCACCAAACGCTCGTACCCCTCGAGTGTTAGTTTGTGCTTACTTCCAATGTCTCTCTTGTAAGCTGGAACGAAAGATTTTAGAAACGCTGAAACGAAGTGAAAAGTACTTGAAACTACCAGTACGCATGCTCGAGGCTAACGGCGCTTTAACACTATTTGTAGCAGTGAAATTTTAACCAAACGTAAATAAGGTTGAAACTGCGTCTACAGTATATGCCTAGCGTCAAAAATTGGGGCTGGTGGGGATGAAGGGTAGAAGCCTTCAAAGAAACAGGAAAAAGAATGCCTGCATGTCTGCAGACTATTGTTGAGGGGTGAGAGGCTTAGAAGCCTTAAAGAAACAGAGGAAAGAGGAAGAGACGGCATGCCTGCAGACAGTTGTTGGGGGATGAGAAGGTTAGAAGCCTTGAAGAAACAGGGAAAGAGACGGCGCGTCTGCAGACTATTGTTTGGGGATGAGAAGGTTAGAAGCCTTGAAGAAACAGAGAAAAGAAAGAAGAAGAGACGGCATAAATGCAGACTATTGTTGGGATATGAGGGGTTAGAAGCCTTGAAGGAACAGAAAGGAAAGGGAAAGAGATGGCGTGCCTGCAGACTATTGTTTGGGGGTGAGAGGTTAGAAGCCTTGAAAAAACAGAGAAAGGAAAGGGGAAGAGACGGCATGCCTGCAGACTATTGTTGGGGGTTTGAAGCCTTGAAAAAACAGAGAAAGGAAAGGGGAAGAGACAGCATGCCTGCAGACTATTGTTGGGGGGTTAGGGGGTTAGAAGCCCTCAAAGAAAAAAGAGAAAGGAAAGGGGAAGAGACGGCATGCCTGCAGACTATTTTTGGGGGGTGAGGGGGTTAGAAGCATTGAAAAAACAGAAAGGAAAGGGGAAGAGACGGCTTGCCTGCAGACTATTATTGGGGAGTGAGGGGTTAGAAGCCTTGAAAAAACAGAGAAAGGAAAGGGGAAGAGACGGCATGCCTGCAGACTATGTTGGGATTTGAGGGGGCTAGAATCCTTGAAAGAAACAGGAAAAGAGAGCATGCTTGAAAACTATTGATTTGGGGGGGGGGGGGTAAGGGAGTTAGAAGCCTTGAAGAAACGCAGTTTTTGTCCCTAACTTCATCAATATTTAAAGCTAGAGACATGTAGAGACTTTCTACGGCCGAAAAATTAATAATTCTTTTGTTTGCACGACTATCGTGGGGAAGCTTTTTGTACATAATACCTTTGACTGTACGAACAACCGTTGGAAAAACTTTTTGTTAAAACCTTTGACTTACGAACTATCATGGGATAAGCTTTTTGTTAATAATACCTTTGACTGTACAAACTATCATTGCAGAAGCTTTTTGTTAATAATACCTTTGACTGTACGAAGTATCATGGGATAAGCTTCTTGTTAAAAATACCTTTGATTGTACGAACTATCGCGGGAGAAGCTTTTTGTTGATAATACTTTTGACTGTACAAACTATCGTGGGATAAGCTTGTAGTTAATACCTTTGACTGTACGAACTATCATGGGATAAGGTTGTTAATACCTTTGACTGTACGAACTATCGTGGGATAAGCTTGTTAATAATACCTTTGACTGTACGAACTATCATGGGATAAGGTTGGTAATACCTTTGACTGTACAAACTATCGTGGGATAAGCTTCTTGTAAATACCTTTGACTGTACAAACTATTGTGGGATAAGCTTGTTAATGAATACCTTTGATTGTACGAACTATCATAGGATAAGCTTCTTGTTTTATGGTGATCTGCATCGACTCCGATAGCTGCCGTGGAATAGAGTAAAGTATTAATCAAATTACTGCAAAAGACAAACTTTGGACAATTTTTTTAAGCTTCATGTTTCAGGAGCAAGCGCCATCATCAAAAAGTTGGTGACATTGTGTTGCAAAGGAATTTTCAAAATTTTTCCAGGATTTTTGACAAAATTTTTGAAGCGCCCAAGTGTCTTATTTTGCCAATTTGAATTCCTTTTTCAAAAGATCGAATGAAAGTATTAAATCACGTCAATAGTCGTGAATCGCCGCGAAAAGGGATCGAGTTTTGAGGGAATTGGCACTTAAAATTGCGGAAACCAGGGAAAAGCAAATCATACAGAAAAATTAAAAAGGTGAAACAAAATCTTAAACATGCTCGAGTTTGATCGTTTTTTGTCGAGTGTTTTAACTCGGAAAAGTCACGTATACTTTAAATTGGATGTACTTACCGATGTCTTTAGTCTGTCCACTGTTTTATCCATATAATCCAGGTGCTTTGGATCCTGTTTATAAAAGAAAACACAAACTATTGTTAAAACCAAACTATTTGCTGCTGGTGTAAGCCCTTACTGAAAAAGATAAAAAAATTCTTACCCTATTTTTTCCAGTTCAAAACAAAAATCGGTGACAAAACGCAATCCATTTGGTCAGAGCAGATTCACCTTTGCGGACCTGTATCAGTCATTGTCTATTCGCATTTACAAATCAAGACGGCTCTTTTAGCCCATTTCGACGCGCGAGTTATCGCTGAATGGTAAAACGAATTACTCTTTTCTACACTGTATTATATCAAGCTTCCTCTACGGTGTTTTATACCATGCTACCCAGGATCCTTTACGCTGTAGTATACCCAGCTACCCAGGCTCCTCTACGCTGTTATGTACCAAGCTACCCAGGCTCCTCTATGCTGTTAAGTACCTAGCTACCCAGGCTCCACTATGGTGTAATGTACCTAGCTACCCAGGCTGCTCTATACTGTTATGTACCCAGCTACCCAGGCTCTTCTACGCTGTTATGTACCCAGCTACCCAGGCTGCTCTATGCTGTTATGTACCCAGCTACCCAGGCTCCTCTACGCTGTTATGTACCAAGCAACCCAGGCTCCTCTATGCTGTTATGTACCCAGCAACCCAGACTCGTCTATGCTGTAATATACCCAGCTACCCAGGCTCCTCTATGCTGTTATGTACCAAGCAACCCAGGCTCCTCTATGCTGTTATCTACCCAGCAACCCAGGCTCCTCTATGCTGTTATATACCCAGCTACCAAGGCTCCTCTATGCTGTTTTATATCTAGCTACCCAGGCTCCTCTACGCTGTTTTATACCCAGCTACTCGGGCTCCTCTACGCTGTTTTGTACCCAGCTACCCAGGCTCCTCTACGCTGTTTTATACCAAGCTACTCGGGCTCCTCTACGCTGTTTCAAACCTAGCTACCCCGGCTCCTCTACACTGTTATGTACCCAGCTTCTCGGGCTCCTCTATGCTGTTTTGTACCCAGCTATCCCGGCTCCTCTACGCTGTTATGTACCCAGCTACCCAGGCTCCTCTACGCTGTTATGTACCCAACTACTCGGGCTCCTCTACGCTGTTATGTACCCAGCTTCTCGGGCTCCTCTACGCTGTTTTATACCTAGCTACCCAGGCTCCTCTACGCTGTTGTGTACCCAACTACTCGGGCTCCTCTACGCTGTTTTATACCTAGCTACCCAGGCTCCTCTACGCTGTTGTGTACCCAGCTACTCGGGCTCCTCTACGCTGTTTTATACCTAGCTACCCAGGCTCCTCTACGCTGTTTTTACCCAGCTACTCGGGCTCCTCTACGCTGTTTTATACCTAGCTTCTTGGGCACCTACTCTAAGCTCGAGGCACCAAATTGTCTGAAGTGTTACACATGTGGCCCTATCTTCGTTTCGACCAAATATTCCATCCTTGTATATTTACTTTTTTGACATTTTAAAATATCCAACCTTTCAACTTCAAATAATTTGCAACCTTGCTTTCTGCTTAGTTTTGATTTTTGTTTCGGAAAAACCATGGTATAGGTGTAGATCCTAGGAAAGAGTGACGTCATTTTCGGGGACGAGCACATGTAACTTCTACTCGCGTGCTCTCAGGAAAAACGTTGGAGTTTTCACCTTACTTGTGCCGTTTGTTGTTTTTTTGGTGGGTTTTGTAAATGTTCAACACTCTTACACCACAAAGACAAGCGCGCTTGTTCTCATTAACTGCAAGATTGGCGTCATCGCATGAGGGATTTAGAACTCAGTGAAACCCGGCCCGTCCAGCAAGTTTGGTAAAGTCGTGCTTTGAAACTCCTAAAACAGGACACGGAGGTCCTGGCTTACACAAGAAATAAAGTTAGCCATTGTTTTTTTTCCCCAGTGTCAAAATAGTAAATAGCGCAAATCTTTTTGTGTTTGATATACGCACATAGCTTCTAAAACTGAGCAGTTACCTTGGCTATTGTCTCGGGCTTCGCTTTGCTGGAACTCTGACTGGAGATCTTCCACTTTAGTACAGATGAAGCTAGCTTACTGAAGGGAGTAACTCCAGAACTGTGCTTTTCGTTTGTTTCTCGATCTTTCTGAAACGCCCCTACACGTCCCTCAGGCTGGGACGATTTGTCGCTGAAGATGTTTGTTCCCGTACTCGCCTTCCCAAAAGGTACGTTCCCCGGCGTTTTACCACTCGCCTTTATTATTTGCTTTTGGATCAGAAAAAATTGAAAAGTCAAAGCAACTTTTTAAAGACGCTACAACTTTTGATTTGTTGTAACTACCACTGCAAAATTTCCCTCCTTATTACATTGGATAAAAGCACATGAATTAAGTATTAACAAATACTTCGTTCGCGCTTGCCGATGGTTTCGTAAACCTACCGTATATAAAAATGACAGTTAAAATCGGATATTCAGAACCATATTTAGGCTTTGTAACAGCCTTAGAGACTCGAGCCGAAAGAATAATTAAGGTAATTGTTTTACACGACGGTGTCTCAAACGTTTGGCTTTCTTAATCTATTTTAGATAAAGCGATTGTCGAACAGCCTCCTTCGGGCAGAAAACATATACAAGACAAACTACAAGCACGTATTCTTGAAAGACTGCTCCTAAGACAGCTTCCGGTTCAACTGATGGCCCTCCTCCCCCAGTCTTTAGACCCGCCTCTCTTCGCTTGTCAACTCTTTCAGTGCCAGCTGTATTGATAAATTACTCTCCCAGCGAGTCCATACTTTTCATGGAACAAGTTTGGGAGTCGAGTCATTTCTCAAAACGCACAGCAACCACAGATGACGTTCTTATTACATGCAACCCATCTCCCCGGTTCGAACGGGTTCCCTTCTTGTTCTCGAGGGCAAGTTTTTCTCGGACTGACTATTAGTCTCTTCTAAGATGTTTTTTCGTATCCTCTTCTTATCTCCTCAATTTCAACCTCAGACAATATCTGCCAGTCTTTGTTCGGTAATTTTACACACCCCTAGCTCATTCCAGAGAGTCTGCATCCCCTCAAACTGGGGTCGCTCTTGATGTAACACTTGATCACTAACCTGTTCACTTCTTTAGTCCATTTCATTCTAGCAGTCACTTGATTACGATCCGGCCCGGCTGTGCATGTGCCAGGTATCATTCACATTGTTATCTCTATATTCATAGAAACTCATTATTATTATTATTATTATTATTATTATTATTATTATTATTATTATTATTATCATTATTATTATTATAATTATTATTATAATTATAATAATAATAATGATAATAATATTATAAAACATCACGCCATGGCGGCGGCGGCTGTGTCCTCTAGTCACTCTAAAAAGCTGAAAGTGAAATGGACGAACCAAATGAATAGCAACGTTTTGGAGTGTAAGAGACGAGCGCAAGAGTTAGTTACATCGGACAACGCACCTTTACACGCAATGGCAGAAAAAAAGGCTACATGGAAATCATGAAACAGTTCTGGGAAGAGAAGGGATACGGACATCTTGCTCTTAAAGGTCAGAATTTACGTGATCAAGCGTCGAGGCTGGAGAAATGTCAAGAGGTCTTTATCGATGCGAGCAGTTTGAACGGTACGACGGTGATAAATACAGATGAGTCTATATTTTCAAATGGAAACGGTGATACGGCACTAGTTGAAGGAAACAGGAATATTGAAAGCGAAATTAATTCTGACTTTGAGAGAGAGGATGTTAATCAGGCGACGCCGAATTTACATACGTTCACAGTGCAACTCCCAGAGGACCTAACAGATACGCAGCCTGATCAATTGAAGTGTGAAAAGTTAACTGATGAGGTGCCAGGATCGCTCCCTGAGTGCGACACACTTCACATGCCATCTTCATTTGTTTGGGGTCAGGACGGGGAAAGAAGATCAATAGCTGTTAACGTCTCGACTATTGAGAATGCTTACGATGAAATACCCAAATGGCGTAAAAACACATTTTTAGTCCCTTTCAGAAAAACGGGAAAAGAGTTCATCGACACATTGAAAGAACTAATCAATAAATGGAATGAAGGTTCAGAAATGGAATTCATTGCTCTTAAAGTCGCTATTGTTCTCCTTGCGCTTTGTCTACAAAAACCGGGTCCTAAATCGAAATCAAAAGATCACCAGGATTATTTGGCAAAGCGTCTTGTATTATGGAAGAAAGGCGAGGTCGATACTCTCCTCCGTGAAGGGCGCACGATACAGAGACGTCTTAGAAATTCTCGTCGGGCAACGGACCCTCCAAACAAGGCAAAGATTTTTGCAAATCTTATAATGACGGGGCAGGTAAATTCTGCGTTACGATATCTCAGCGATGATCAAGGTATAGGGATCTTACCCCTTTCTGATGACGTCATGGAACAGTT
>JAOBAT010096902.1:0-16587 GCA_026413305.1 Hydrozoanthus tunicans | reverse complement strand
CTATGGAAGAGAGAAGTTGAGAGGGGGTAGAGGGAAGGGTTGATTATGACAATGAATGGCAAACTATGGAAGAGAGAAGTTCAGAGGGGGTAGAGGGAAGGGTTGATTGTGACAATGAAAGCCAAACTATGGAAGAGAGAAGTGGAGAGGGGGTAGAGGGAAGGGTTAATTATGACAATGAAAGCCAAACTATGGAAGAGAGAAGTGGAGAGGGGGTAGAGGGAAGGGTTGATTGTGACAATAAATGGCAAACTATGGAAGAGAGAAGTTGAGAGGGGGTAGAGGGAAGGGTTGATTGTGACAAAGAATGGCAAACTATGGAAGAGAGAAGTGGAGAGGGGGTAGAAGGAAGGGTTGATTGTGACATTTGAATCACAAACTATGAAATAAAGAAGTGGAGAGGGGGTGTGTGCAAGAGTTAATCGTGACAATGAATTATAATCTCTGGAAGAAGGAAGTGGAGGGGGAATGGAGAAATGGATTGATTTTGGCAATACCTTTATCTTAAACGATATTATTCATATTTTTATTCGTAACGAACATTTTTTGGCTGCGTGCCAACAGCCGTATTCAAACATCTCGGTTAGCCTTAGGTATCCTGTCATTTTTTATTGCACTATCTTCTTCTTATTTACTAAACGTAAGAACATCTTAGCAATAAAGAATATGAAGAAAAATCTACACGGCTTTCGTACCTTTTCTACGGTTTCAATACATGGTTTCTAAAAGCTGTCTACATGCTGCGAGCAACTTTTGGAGTGTAGAAGAAACTATTGCGTGTTAAAATTTTCATTATGAAAATAATTTGACAGTAAAGAAAAGCCAGGTCACTAAGTTAGTCATTGGAAATGAAAAAATTGAAATACCAATAACAGCAGGTTTTTGGCTAGAGAAATAAATTATGGTCGATATACAACGAGTGCATAGAGATGTCGTACACTCTTTCTTTTTTAAAAGATCGAATATCTCTTATAAGAATACTTATTACGCCGGAAATTTTAAAATTATAAGGATCAATTTGAGGCTGAATTTGTAAAAAGAGCATAGTTCCGTGTATTGAATTTTGTTATGATAATACCTTAATATGTTTTTACTTTACTACAAAAAATTGTCCCTTTGTCTAAACTGCATAACTAGCATACATTCGAAACACTTTGAACTATCGTTACTAGCCGATTGTTTAATGACGGGCGGCTCATGTCATGTTTTTGTGCAGTGCAACATGTATAAGGCAAAGACATAAGCTACGCCGTATAAAGCTATAAAGGTAAAAATAGTACAAGGACATTGTCAGCCTAAACTTGGAAGAAAAATAAGAATGTTCGACCAGGGCCGGAAAAGTACAGTTCTTAAAAAAAGGAAGAGTGTATTATGACGAGTTGACAAACTTATTAATGCTATTAATTGTACGAAGCCTATGTGTCCTAAAGACAACGTCTACAAAATCACGAGTCTACTATATACCTCTAGTTTCGTCGTGAGCTCGTTGAAAGTCAGCAAAATATGGTGTTTGTTATTGAAATGGCTTCTGACGAGCCGTCGCCCTTGCTCTGAACCGGCCTAACTCACATGCGGCGGTAGACGCCGACTAAGCGATTGCAGCTAGGACAAGAATGCTGCACATCTTTGCAGTCGTCAACGCAAAAAGGAACTAAACAACACGGCCAGCAACCTGCAAGACAGAGAACGCCGGCAGCAAGCCAAGTTAGAGTTCCCTCAATGTAAGCCAACGACGTGGTTATGGCAGCGTTACAGAAAGGACACTGCATAATGGACGGCGCGACTCCAAATGTTGTGTTTACAATAAAGACACTCGGTTGCTGTACCACCGCAGTTTGTGTTTGCTGTGGAAAGGCTGGTCGAGCGGTGTAAAAGACCATCTGGGCCGGAGGATAAGCTGGCTGATTTGGTGCCGTATAGCTTTCTTGTGGAGCAAGATAACATGGCTTCTGCCATATAGGATCTGGAGCACTGTAAGATGGCGGCGGATCGGCCATGATTATGTGTCTTAAGGCAAAGGCGTCTGGCTTTTCTTTCTTCCGCTTTGTTTCCAGAGAAAGACTGAACAGAAGTTCGAAAGTTACACTTGATATGAAACAAATATTAGCTAGATAAAAACATTTGAAAAAGACATTAGCTAAAATATACATTTAACACATACATCAGCTAAATAAAAACAGAAGTTACGAAGATGGATGAAGAATAAATACCAACCAAGCGATGGCAAATACCAAACCTTCTCACCTGGTTTAAAAAAACGCGCCGCTCGCTTCCTCAACCAGGTTGTCCTCTTTACTGAGATTTTACGGCACCATTGACTAATCTGAGCGATTCTTCATCAACAACTCGAAAACTTAATGAAATGCAAGTAAATACAGACTGATTAGCAACTGATCTAATGATTGTTTTCAACATAGAAAATTTACTTCTACTTTCGCTGCTGCTACTACCAGACAGATTTCAGCTTTCACTTTAGCTAAAGTGTAACAAGATACTCAGCGACATGTCAAATGTCACTCATCTCTAAAGTATAAGTTTCACAAGGTTAAAATTTAAACTAGTTTACCTAATATGTAAGCAATTTATATTGTAAAAGATGCATAAAAACGCCAGTAAGGTTATGAAAATATCTAAAATGTTACTTTAAGGTTAAAAGGTAATTCAAAAACAAGCGTTTTTGAATTAAAAAGTCACCATCAAGTAAATGAACTGCGGTAAAGAGAACATGTAGTAAATTTATATGCAATTAGCAGTTATAAGTTATCCCCGAGGGTAATAGAGACAATGAGAATGCTAAGGCTTGTCTATTTGAATTAGGGCGAGGTGTTGCGATGATTAAGGATTCTAAAATGCGGTGGATAGTCCAGGAATAAGTAAAAGTCACAACTTCCCAGTTGAAAGAATGGTTAGGATGATAGGCGAGATGACGGGCAGGCTCAGAAACCTTGCAAATGTCTTGGTGTTTGTTTATTTGCTCCTCAAGGTTACGTGAGGTTTCTCCGATGTATTTAGCTCCGCAGCTGCACGTGTCGTGGTGAACGGGGTGAGGCGGGTGTTTATTTTAATTTTTGTTCTTAAATAGGGAACTTGACTTTCTTTCTTTTCCAAAGATTTTTAAGTTTCAGATGACCATTGATGAAGAAATGAAGAGATGGAAGAAAATTGCGGCTTAGCTTTTCATTTGCTTGGTAGTAGGGGAGACCGATGTAGATTTCCGGGCAATCGTCAAACCAGTGAGTTTAATTTGGAGCAAGATTTCATCTTCAGATTTATTACGACGTTCAAAATTGCGGATTGTGTTCAAGATAAAATTATGAGGATAACCAGCGTTGAGGAAAGATTTCTTGATTGACTCGGTTTCATATGAGAAATTAGAAGAAATGCGTTTTGCACGGTGTAAAGCACTTACAATCGAATTTCTTTTCCAGCTACTCGGGGTCTAAGACTTCCAGTGGACGGGTAACTTGCCTGGTTTCTTGTGATTCATTGAAGTTTGGGCCTGATTGGGCCTTTGCCTGTAGAAAAAGCCGGGAAAGGGACTTCACCTATAGAAAAAGCCGGGAGAGGGCCTTCACCTGTAGAGGAAGCCGGGAGAGGCCCTTCACCTGTAGAGGAAGCCGGGAGAGGAAGCCGGGAGAGGGCCTTCGCCTGTAGAGGAAGCCGGAAGAGGGCCTTAGCCTGTAGAGAAAGCCGGGAGAGGGCCTTCGCCTGTAGAGGAAGCCCGGAGAGGGCCTTCACCTGTAGAGAGGAAGCCGAGAGAGGGCCTTTGCCTGTAGAGGAAGCCGAGAGAGGCCCTTCACCTGTAGTGGAAGCCGCGAGAGGCCCTTTACCTGTGGAAGAAGCCGGAAGAGGCCTTTCACCAGTAGAAGAATGGTGAGGGTATACACTTGTAGAAACCGGTAGAGGGTTTTCGCTTGTAGAAGATAACGGGTAACTGACTAATTCCCAACTCAATTTCCGACATTCATTTTCTAAAAAAACGCTTTTTTTTAGAATTAAACTGTTCGGTAATCTTGAGCTAACTATTACCCCAAATAGTGCCGATTACAAAATATTTCCCTGTTTATTTGCTATCAAAACCTTAATGAAGTTTCAATGTGGTAGAACGCTTTTTAAAATTTAATATTGTGTACTATTGAGTCTGTTTGAGAGTTAATCTACACCACGAACTGCTATGCTACTAAAGCATATATGGTCCATACTACAACACAATCTAACATTCGTGCATGTGTTGATGTACTTTTTCACGAACATTACCGTTCTTTATAACTCTTACATGTTTGTCACTCTGGTTATCACTGCAAATTTTGCAGCTGGGAAAAAAATTCTTCAATTTCTTGTCATGTTTTTAATTTCTTTTATGTAAGAAACTAAAAAATTGTCAAGGCGCTGGGAAAATTCAATACATTCGCTGATGTTAAACGTGGACATTTTAAGCGCATTAGATCATATAAGTTTTGCATGGATTTTGCGCTATATAAATAATAAAGTTGTTGTTGTTGGTCTAAAAGGAACCGCGTGTTACTTTCTAGATTCTTGTCTTACACTCCGATAAGTTGAGTGGTATTACTTTCAACATCCTGTTTATTCGGTTCCTTTTTATATGCAAATGCCAAAAAATATTGTGTTCTTCATTCTAAGCGCAACCAAATTTAAACGGTAGCACAATTTATCCAGTTTGATGATCATTTAAAACCTTTTGAGAGCGATACTTTTCTTTAAATGTTAGTGTCAGCATTAAAAAGTGCCTACACTAGTTTTCTTTTTTGTTTGGCAACTTACGTTGGTGTTGTTATCATTATTAACATGGTTAATTTACACCACTTCAAAAGATTTTATGACATGCTGCCCGGTGTTTTGGAACCAGGCCAGGCTTTCCATGCTGCGCGTGGTTTTACTCGTCGTTACAACTCGTGCAATATTCACTCTCTAAATACGTCGATTGAATTGTTTTCGTGTCATTCAATATCATTTCGAGTTGAGGTTAACTACAAAATTATTTTTTAACATACCGAAGGAGGAACAGGACAAAGGTTACTTGGCTAAGTGTTTTCCTATCTAATTTTGATTTCCAAGTGTAAGACTCGCATGCAATGTGGTTTGTGAAGGGAAGTCACAAACATTGATCGTTTGGTGTTCGTACACAAGTTTAGTGACCTGTACTTTGTCTCTTTTAGATCCTAGAATCAACATATTGAAGCTATAGGCAAGTGTTAAGACCCACAAGATGACTGATAGAACTTCAGGCTATATTCCGTCTTCTTTGCTCTCATCAAATTCTCGAGGTAGGCTTAGTGACTATTCTTTAGTAGTTTGTATGTATGAATTTGAGTGTCACTAAAGTCAACTTTTTTTTTGCTCAATTTCTGTTAACAAAAAGACCACCTATTGATTTAGTATGTTTTTTTGTTTGCAAAACGTCAGTTTTAATATTTCTAGACGATATTACTTTGGTATGTAACGTAGACGGATACCAATAAAAAGTAAATTATTACTGAACAGTTTCGCCCTTTTGTCAGTCGATCAAATTCAAACAAAGCTTAATTAATTCAACTCAGTTTGATTAGATTTAACAGTGATTAGTTGGCGACCTTTGGAAAATTTAAAATCACGTTTTCACACGTTTACATGATTACAGCCTGTTTGACTAAGCTCTGTAGACTGGTTTTAGCTGGTTATTGTATATAGATGCAACAAATCTTTCAAACCAAAACACAGTTACGTTTTTTGTCTCAAAACGGAAACCAGATATTTTGTCTCCTACCAATTAGTGGTCAGGGAAAACAATGGCTGATGCTCGTTGAACTGGTGACACTTGAACGTTTGAGGTGCTTCATTATTTTCTAAATGTAGACTGGAAGCCTAGTTGCCTTTATATTGAGGCGAAATCAGAATTTATAGAAAGTGTTGCATACATGAAGTCGCGAAGTGATTCGATGAAAATGAATATTCATCTATATCAAAAAAACAATGTGGTTGAGGAAAAGTGCCGATATTCACCTTTTTAGACTGGTTGAAGAAAAGAATAAAATCAATTCTGAGAAGAGGATGAAATAAAAGAAGATTAAGACTAACAACGTAACATTAATGATGATACAAATAATAATAATAATGATAATAATAATAATAATAATAATAATAGTAATAATAATAATAGTAATAATGATAATAATAAAAACAAAAACTAAGGGTGTCCCAAAGATGCAACTAATTCTCTAAAAAGACGCCCCTGCTGAACAATTCCATTTTTCAGAGAAATATATAAGAAAAAAAAAACTTGAAAGTGTTGATTAGATGCTTTGTTTTAAAGAACGAATCATCAGAAGGAGGGAGGTCCCTCTTTTGCTTTTTCTATGTTACATTTTTCTGGGCAATTTCTGGGGATATTTGGATAGAGGTCATGTGACAATCAACTAGCAATTAAAAGGATAAAAGAAATACAGGCTGTCTTATATGTAAAGAATGTAGAGGGCTGTGCTAAACAGTTTTTCTCAACTTTACCCCAGGAAACTCCCTTCAAACCCAATCAGGTCCAAACAGTTACCACCCTCGCTTTGCGTCTCAGACAGAGGAGAAAAACGTGTATCGCCCTAGATTTACATCTCAGGCTGAACGCAGATCACCTCTCCAGCAATTGGTTAACGTAGTCCAGGACACATTAACACAATCGGCTGGGCCAGCACAGATTAACAATCCACTTCAAAAGAGCACAAGTACCACAGGTGTTACAGACGTTACAGGTGCAACAGGCGTCACAGGTGATACAGGCGTCACAGGTGCCACAGGTGTCACAGGCGTCACTGCTGTTACAGGCGTTACAGGTGTCACAAGTGTAGCTATGGTCACTGGCGTCACAGGTGTCACAGCTGTCCCTCAAACACTGGAATGTGCCAATCAAAATCTTCCTAGCAACGACATCCAGCACAACAGACAAAGAGATAAAGAACAACAATCCACTGCTCATCAACAACGATTTATCACTCAGCCGTCGCCATTCACTCATCAGCCAAATTCTCTCACTCAAACGGATCATCCTGTTGCCATGTTACCAACCGACATGTCTGACGAGCTCTGGCCTAAGCTCCGCTGGGTTCCAGTCCAAATGCAGTGTCCTTACTGCCAAGAGTCCGTCCTCACGATAACTGCACACAGTAATAACCATACCACCTGGGCCATTTGTTGTGTCCTGTGTTGGGTTGGCCTCTGGCCTTGCGCTATCATTCCGTTTCTTTTAGGCGGATGCAAAGATGTCTGTCATATTTGTCCCAATTGCGATAAAGAAATCGGCGTTTATCAAAACAATTGTTACTGCTGAGACAAACCGGTGGAAAATAGATGCTGGCCACGGCTTGATTGCTACAATGTACCGCTGATTGCATGGCAACACTTAACGACAAAGGCTTGGACATTTGATTCCATTGACAAGACTTGCTGGTAGTTTCTAGCTGTTGAGATATTTAATAGTTCTCAAAGAAAGCGAAAAACACATGGTTCTTTGTGTGATTTTCAAGAAGATCCTGTGTATTAAATTTTAATAATAATTACAAGAATCACAATAAAGGAAGTAAAAGAGGTTGTAGATTTACAAAACATTTCAACTTGAAATAAAAAAAAATGCCCTGGCCGCCGATCGACCAACCAACTGGGGCCCTCCGAAGACGATCTATTTGCTCTGTTGGAAACTTCAAGTTTAGGAATGTCAGAAACCAGGTCGAAATAACCTTAGGGCCCCAGAGTAAAAGTAACACTAAGAGCATCTAGGGAGGCCAGCGACGTGCCCCCCTTGGTACTGAAAACATCAAGTTTAGGAATGTCAGAAACCAGGTCGAAATAACCTTAGGGCCCAATAGTAAAAGCAACACTAAGAGCATCTAGGGAAGCCAGCGACATGTCCCCCTTGGTACTGAAAACATCAAATTTAGGAATGTCAGAAACCAGGTCGAAATAACCTTAGGGCCCCAGAGTAAAAGTAACACTAAGAGCATCTAGGGAGGCCAGCGACGTGCCCCCCTTGGTACTGAAAACATCAAGTTTAGGAATGTCAGAAACCAGGTCGAAATAACCTTAGGGCCCCAGAGTAAAATTAACACTAAGAGCATCTAGGGAGGCCAGCGACATGTCCCCCTTGGTACTGAAAACATCAAGTTTAGGAATGTCAGAAACCAGGTCGAAATAACCTTAGGGCCCCAGAGTAAAATTAACACTAAGAGCATCTAGGGAGGCCAGCGACGTGTCCCCCTTGGTACTGAAACTGAAAGGCCTAAGAGGAAATAAACATTAGCTAAAAGAGCCCCGGAGGGAAAGAAACATTATGAGCATGCATCTAGAAATTCCCACGGTGTGCTCTGCCTTTCTATTAGAGGGCTCCAGAGAGAAAAAACATTAAGAGCATCTAGAAAGAAAATCCCGCGCCGTAGTCCGCTTTGGATTTGAGGAAGTCCCGATGTATGCTCCGCCTTGGTATTTAACGGCCTCAGAAGAAAAAAACGTTAACATTGCTATTGGGGCGTTCTCCGCCTTCCTTGATTTGGAGAACCCGAACCACACAACCCTTTACGAAGAAACCTTCACTCAAGATGAGTGTCGAAGCGTTATATCGTCAACACAAACTTTGGAGTCAAGTTCTTATCCCGCGCCCCATTTCGATGTTGTTAGGTACGCAAAATGGACAATTAAGAAAGAGCTTTTTCGCTATTGACTGGGAAAACTCCCTGAAATAGAACCAGGCATAAATGGCGGCGATTTAAATATTCTTTTGTTTAGCGCAACCAGCCTCGTCCTTGAGTTAAACTTTTACAAAAAAATTGTTACGCAAAACGAGCCTAGTTGCGCTAAACAAAAAATAATATGCATGATATTAAACAGGGTCTTCAAAAAAAGTCTTTGACAGGGTAACATTTAGTAAGGCATTCACTAATAACTGCATTCGCACTTTAGATAGATAAAACAACAATATTTTAGTTTATTGTGTCTAGAAATTACATTTTTTCTACATATTCAAACAAAAGAATTTTCTAACACGAAACAATTTGGCTCTTGGTGACGAGATCAGTCTAGAGAGTATTACATAATTACATTTCCTAACTTTTTGATAGAGAGGAGAATTACGTTGTATGCCCAAGAAAATTTTTTACATAAAAACGTTAAAACAAGGGTTATCGTGGCGAAAGAGTAAGTAATACGATTTGATAACTGTTAACTTTAATTTGTATTTAAACTTCTTAAGACTTCCAATTGTTTTTTTCAAATAGAATTCAATATTTTTGCTCCTTGGAATCTAGCATTAAACTTTCCGCATCTGGCGTTTGCTTTTGGAATGTTGAAGTTTTCTTAAGTGACGGTTCTAGTTCGATATTTTTGTATATTGCTCGGTGTGGAAAAGAAATCGGAAAACACTCGCTATAACGCGTTTCCAAGTTTGTTTCCTATTTCAGTCCGTTTCTTAATTATATTCGCAAGTATGATTAAACACAATTTAATGAATAAAAGGTTCTCGAGAATCTTAGTGTTATTATAGAGTTTACTTAACATAAGTAACTTTAAAAATACAATCTTAAAAGAAAATATTTTAAAAATAAAGGAAAAATATCTGGAATAAAATTGTCTAGTATAAACCAACTAGTGTACTATCACGAATGCTGCAGTCTGATTGGGTAATCTACTCACTTTCTATACAATAAATATAAGCCCCGGCGGCTAATACATCGGGGAATATAATGTCCGCCGCAGATAGATTGCCGACAAATTTTTCTGCGTACGAACTTCTTATAAATGCAGCTTTGCGGAGGCGAATGACTTGAAACTGGCTTTCTTTGTGGAGAACCAGCTAGACACCGGTCCAAACTGGAGCGAATGGTGTTCAGCTGTACGGTCTATTTTCCTTCAACATTTCTTGCTTCGACATAAATCCACTTCGACGTCTCCGACAATCCTTGAGTAGCTGCGTTTTCCAAACTTTCCCTCTTCTCCACGCTAAAAGTTGGATGGAAAAATTATGCTGATGTAAGTTAGCTCTCAGTTTCAAGCTTAAGATTTTTTACAGAACTTTAACGACTTGATAGGTATAATTTAGCTTAACTTTGAATTGTTGTTTAACGAAAAAGGACTCGTAGCTTTTTTCTTACCTTCAAACACGTTTACGACGTGCTTTGTAAACTTTTTTATGCTGGTACTGCTTTTGAAACTAGGTGTTCAACTTCATCGTTGTTAAGCAAAAATTGAAACGACTTTCTATAACCTATCCATTTAAACTTATCATAACTGTGAAAACATTTGTTTATCTGAGTTAAAAATGACCGACAAGTGAAAAGTGATGGTGATAGTGATAATATTTTGAGCAATAGCGATGGCATTAACGATGACTGTGTGGTGCAGGAGATGATAACGATAATGATCTTCGGTGCAGTAGCTAGCGTTGGCATTTACGACGACTATTGTGAAGATGACGATGATGAAGATAATGGTTTTCGAAGCAATTGCGTTGGGATCTACGATAACTATGGTGAAGGCAATGATTATAATGATACATTTGAAGCTACACGTAAAACAAAGGAAAGAAATACCTCAATTAGGGTGCTTGGTAGCTCCCTTTTCGATTTCCTTGTGAGAACCAAGATGAACTCTTTATTACTGTTAGTAAAACAAATGAGGAAATATAAAGCTTAAACTCCTTAACTTTGGAAAAATATTCAGAGTAAAATTTAAGCTTACTGTCCATCTTATTTGTTAAGTCAGTCGTGGTGTTTTAGACAGCTCCGAGTGTACAAAGTGTACATGAACAAAGGTATACAAAGTAAAAGTACTTTTGAGGCTTTGCAAAGTTTAGAATAAAGAAACATATGAGAAATGAACACACGCGGTATAATTACCTTTCGACACACTCATCTGAAAAAAATCGGTGTCATGCCCGAGCTGGGACTCGAACCCGCGCTTCCTGTATTCTAGTCAGGCGTGATGACCACTACACCATCGGGTATTCACCATGCTGGCAACAAAGCAAATTAGCGATGTGTATTTTTGGCCGCACACAGGTCGCCCACAGGCCCGACATTTTCTTCATTTGAGTGTTTCTCTAGCCTCTGTAAACCCAGTCAGGGCTTTAGTACTTTTGTTTTCTGGTTTCCTTTAATCATTGACATTTTAAAAACACTGCATAAATGTCGACGTTTACACTAAATTACCTGTGCATCGGCTCTAGCTTTGAACCATTTTCTGTACACTGTTACAGCCGTGGCTCCGTCCTCAAAACAGGTTTGCAAAACACTGAACTCAAACTTAGATACCTTGTCGGCGTATGGTCGAAGCTTATTGTTTATTTTGGAACCTGGAACCTTAAAAAGAAGAGAACATACGCGTGAATAGTTACAAGGTTCTCATGCTGTAAGTAAAGTGCAATGTGGGTGTACTGTGACACAACTGATCACACACAAACAGGCGCACTTCAACACAAACACGCTCACACCACCACACACGCGCGTATAGCCCTCAGGCAATATTTACAGTGATATACCGTAGGTTATGGCCCTGTCTAACTAGAATAACTATGTTGCTTTAGCTAAGAAAAAGCAGTACAATTTCAAAACGATAATAACAAACGCCTGGCGCGTACGAGAGGAAATAGTTGAGGTCATTGTCTCGCCAGATAGAAAGCTCAGCCAGTTTACGCAAATTGTTTGTGAGAATTCAGCCTCGCTAGGCTACGATGCGAATATCAAACACGACAGAACGATACGACAGCGAGTGCATGAAGCAGTGTTCGTTTTTTTTAAAACGTCCGATCATTTTTCGGAGTGTTGTCATAAATATAGCTACTCTTGTGCCCGTTGATAATTCAGCTTGGATGGTATGCATTAAAATAATTATTCAGCTCAGTGTAAAATAATTATTCAGCTCAGTGTAAAATAATTATTCAGCTCAGTGTAAAATAATTATTTAGCTCAGTGTAAAATAATTACTCAGCTCAGTGTAAAATAATCAATAAGCTCAGTGTGTAAAATAATTATTCAGCTCAGTGTGTAAAATAATTATTCAGTTCAGTGTAAAATAATTATTCAGCTCAGTGTAAAATAATTATTCAGCTCAGTGTAAAATAATTAATCAGCTCAGTGTGTGAAATAATTATTCAGCTCAGTGTGTAAAATAATTATTCAGCTCATGCGATCAGTGTAAAATAATTATTCAGCTCAGTGTAAAATAATTATTCAGCTCAGTGTAAAATAATTATTCAGCTCAGTGTAAAATAATTGATCAGCTCAATGTGTAAAATAATTATTCAGCTCAGTGTGTAAAATAATTATTCAGCTCATGCGATCAGTGAAAAATAATTGTTCAGCTCAGTGTAAAATAATTATTCAGCTCAGTGTAAAATAATTATTCAGCTCATACAGCAACATGGATTCAGTGGCTTCCGTCCACTTTGGTGAATAATTGTTTATTACTAAATTTTCAACCTCCATTATTGCGCTGCTAGCGTTCAGGACCAAGTTCCTTAAAAACCCGATTAACTTAACCCAAGGTTAAATCCTAACAAAACCTATTTGTTGTCATGGTAATTAACCCTTGGTTAGAAATAATCATGCTTTGAGGAACCGGGCCCTGATTGGTTCACTTAATCTCGGTTGTCAGCTCATATACCGAATTGACCATATACGGAAACTAACTGTGTAAAGTTGCAAAAATATAAAATGGTTCTGAATGACTGTTTACCTTTCGTTTTGAAGCATCGATAGGTTAGGAAAAATCAAGAAATGAAATAACTAAAAACAATTATTCCCTTCGTGTTTTTTAGATATGAGATGATTTATAGCTAACCTGGCACTACGCGCCCCTTTGTATAAGTTAATAGCATGTTTGGTGTTTTCGCAGAAAATTTGGAACAATTTTGAAAACATCACGAATGCTGTTTATGCCAAACATCCCGCACAAAATATGCTATTGTTATTATAACGTAGCTTATAACAAAAAGGTCAAAATATAATCTTTTTATAAAAGACCAGTGCCGCGCTAGCGGCAGCAGATGGCATGATGCCACAGTCACAGAGTCAGTTCACGAAACTTCATCGAGTTGAGTGAATTATTTTGCCTACAATGAACTTTGGCAAACCCTTGTTAATGAAACTATTCTTTCATACCCATTTTTTGTAAACTGAGAAGCCATCTTCGTTGACCGCAAAGTTTTTCATTTGGCGATTTAAAGACACTGTTTTAGTCTTCCGATGTTTGCCATAGTTTAGTTAAGGTAATTACCCAATTTTGTATTGCGCATCTTTACTACGCATATTAGAAACTTTTAAATGTTTATACATTTTTGCCATATTCTAGTGAACGTTGCGCTCTCGAAGACATATCAGAAAAAATGATGCAAAAAAAGTAGTTTTTTCATAATATATGGGGCTTTTTGTTTAACTCGTTCCAGTCTCCCCGCGGTAATGGGGTGAAAAAATCACGTGTTTTGCCAGTTTTCGTAGAGTTTCTCCTAAACAAGCACGGGTACCCCACAATTTTATTTTGTCAATCAATCAAATTTCAACAAAACTCTCTGAAGAGAAAAAATAGGAAAAATCTGAGTGTTGCAAGTGTGGAAAAATATAAAAAAATAGAGAAGAATTCACTGTTTTTTTAGTTACTGGAAACATAGTAACAACAAAAGCACACGAAAATGCTTCGTTACCAAAAATATTTTTGCTGAAAATCACAAGAAAATTATTCTCCTAATCCAGAATAACTCTTTACGTTGTCTTCCTTTATTTCCATTACGCTCCTCGATGTTATCTTGGTTGGCAGCATGGGGAATCTATAGTTTTAATTTCAAGCTTACAATAACAGAAAAATAGCCCTGGAGGGGGTATTTGTATCAAGCATATCTCAAAAGTTAACACGGGCACATCCCTTTTTTATACCATTTTTGCAGTTCACATGCAGGTTCTATTTCAATGGAATTACCTTAAATTTTAAAAAAAACGCAGCGGTGACCGGCAGGAAATAACTTTGTGACAAACATATACCAATAAAACTTCGTCTTTATGCATGGACATCCTTACTTCAAAATTTTCATTCTACAGAAAACCTGAATAAAAAATTTAAAGCAGCGGCCTGCAGAAACTGGCTGCAATCTCGCATGAACGAGCGTGATTAGTGTAATTCATCTTCACAGTCTTTACAGATGATTCACTGGAAATTTTGTACCTGTATCTAGAAGAAACTGTATTAAATGCTTTTTGGCTAAAATTGACCATCTTCAATCCAACATTGTCAGCTACAAGGCTTTCGTTTTATTTCAAGCAAGACGCTTGCAAATATTCCGCCCATTTCTCAGAAGAAGCATTTGTTGCCATAGTGGTTTTGAAATACCACTCTCAAGCATTTGAAAAATATCAATGTTTTAAAACGGTAATAGCAATCCTCTAAACCAATCAAATTGCAAGATTTTTTGGAACTATATTATAAAGCTATTTGCCATCTTTATCCAACGTGCGCTCTTGGAAAAATTGTTTAATAACACGTACAGCAACGAATATTAAGTAACTGTCTTACCATGAAATACAAGGCAACCTTCGTTGTTAACATCTCCAGGAGGAGACAGCCTGCGCGCCAAATGTCTACGCGGAAAGAGCAATCCTGATAGAATAATAGAAAAAGCAGGTTATAATTTTGATTGCAGATGCGATACAACGCTTTCTTGTGGGATATAGGCCAACATATGTTATCACTAACCTTTACAATGTGTACTTATGTCATACGAAGTCGTATTAAAGTGCAAGATCCCACAGTGTATATCATATAATGTTGATACGATGCTATTAAAACTAAAACCTTTGCAACTTTAGCACAACGAACAACGCCGAAAATGCAAATGCTTTCAGCAAATATTTTCCCGGACAGGCCGAGCAAACGAGCTTATCAAGATATTTATACATGGCTTCAGTTTTAGATCAGTAAAACAGAACAAATATCATCCATTGCTGCGCGCTCGCGTTAACGAGAAATCGGTCAAATATATTCCCGGTCCTGTATGTACGGGAAGTTATTGGACCAATTTTCGACTAATCGGCGCGCAGGATTTGGTTATTGGCCTCAGGAGTTTGACTTGCAATGTAATAAGAATAATAAGAACTACCATCGCTCTGAGGCCTTATTCTTGGTTCTATACTCTCCCTGTAATGCTTCTGACAATGTAATCATGATTTAAAATATCAATACCTCTTCGCTTTTAGCACGCCCAAAGTCTATGAGTTTTGCTTCCAAGGAGTTAAAAGTAATACCGACGTTGTTTCCTGAAAATGATCAATTAAAAAAGGTTTTTAAACAATAATGATAAAACCATTTAGGTGAGTTGAGAACAAACAGGCAATAAAAGTGCAGTCTTTTTGTTTTTCCTTAAGCATACAATATGCTCTACCCTTACGTATCGAGCACTGTACCTCGCAAGAATCAAAACACAGGCTTCCTATTAATATCATCCATTACCTATGTATACATATCTCCAAACAGTAGATACTGTAATAAAATAAAGTAAATAGTAATTTTGCACATAGCCAAGTATTTTTTCATCAAAATGTTCTAAAGAGTTACTAGTCTAACAATTTACGAAACAAGCTTACAGGGTTGAGATCATAGTCGCTTTTTCCCCATATCCTTATCTTATGTAACTGTACGTAGTTATAATGTTTGTGATAAAGAACATTAAGGTTACAGTACCGCGATAACCGCCACTTGATGGTAATGCGACCATAGTAACATACATGTGACCATGGCCGGCCATAATAAGTAGCAAAACAAGCCGACGTGTTTGTTACTCCTTGTCCAAGCCCGCTACATTTGAACTATATTCACCTTTAATGTCGTTGTGCACAATACCCTTACTGTGAATAAACTTCAACGCATTCATAACGTCCTCGAAGTATGACAAGGCTAATTGCAAACCCTTTCCATTACTCTCTTTTACAGCGTCTTCAACGGTGTGGTCTTGGAACAAACAAAAATCATAAGTTAAAGAAGAGATGCCATGCAATATTGGTGGATGTTGGTAAAAAATTGAAAGCCAAAAGGGCAGCCGCAAGAATTGTCACGGTAAACGTCTGAAAGCACATGCAGCTTGGTCAAGCATAGGGGAAAACATGATTTCACCCAATTCAGACTGGGTTTTTTGGTGTCCCTCGGTTTTGGGGGAAAGCTTCAACAAACCCCCATCTGCAATTTTTTGCTTTTAAAGCTTAGCGAGATAATTTTTACGCATTATGGTTCATTACATTTCATGTTAATATTAGTGCTGTGAGCTGTGATGTCATATACGTCATAAACGTCACAGATACGTTATCGTTTTACCTTTGGACTATCAAAGGCAACAAATACGCTTTCAATGTCGTGAAAGAAAAATCATTAACACCAACAGAAAATCAATTGCATAATATGATAATAAATGGCGTATTAGAGACAGACAATAACGCAATTTGCATAGAGACTTTTAATTAATCAACCGCACCATTATATAATTACTAGTACGAAGCGATCAATTAGCAATGTGAATGAAGTTCATAGAAGTTCAAAACCAAGACCCTCTAACTGCACCCCACTGTCCCAACCCCCCCC
>JAOBAT010096891.1:0-16587 GCA_026413305.1 Hydrozoanthus tunicans | reverse complement strand
ATTCAGCAGACTCACGAGGCAAATACTTTCTTATTCTACGAATGTTATGGAGGTGGTAAAAAGACGAGCTGCAAGTTTTATTTATCTGAGTTGACATGTTTAGCTTTGAGTCGAACCAAGCACCCAAGTTCCTAACCGCAACTGGGGATGGCTCAATGCGACAACCACCGATCGTTATGTGGGTCACATTGACTTTGGCGAGTTGTTGCCACGTGCCAATTACGAGAAACTCAGTCTTATCCGAATTAAGCTTGAGCTTGTCATGCAACATCCAGAGCCTGATTTCAGAAATACAGGATTCAAGGGCTGTTACTGCAGCTTCCTCGTCAAAAACATTGCCTGGTTTAAAGGACATGTATAGTTGCGTATCATCTGCGTAACAGTGAGCATCAGGCAAGTGCCGCTTAATTATCTGGAACAATTTACTTGAATAGATTACAAAAAGAAGAGGCCCGAGACAGGATCCTTGCGGAACACCACAGTCTAGATTAAACTTTTCAGAGTTCACACCATCAACTGATACTGATTGTGATCTGTCTGAGAGATATGAAGAAAACCACTGCAATACATCATCAGAGACACCAGAGACACCAAACGTAGATTTTGTGGGGGATTTAAATATCATATTTGCTCAGAATATTTTCGAGTTCAAATATGTTGACGCATTTAGCAATGACCGCAATTCTTCACTTTACATGTACGAAAGTGTATTACCAAAAATTTAGATTGATTGGTTTTGCATGGGGTTAAGTTCAAGGTTATACATCTTACATTGGCATCACATATGTTCGATCGAAGTTGTTTACACATGTATTTAAACAGGTAAAGTTGTGGAATTCTTAGTCAGCCTGACTTCCCTCATTAAAAAAAAACAAGAACATGCCGTTGAGTTTTACGCTATTTGTAACAATTGAACGTCATGTGCCCTGTATCTGGATTGGGAAAGTATCACTGCTGCATGCTTGATGGAGTCTGACGAATGAATCAGGTTGCAAAGTCTGTTCAAATAGCCATTGAAATCAAGCCTGTGCACACTCGGCCGACTAAAATTGGTAATAGATGTTTTTTAACAGTTCTTTTGTCATAAATTTCTGAGAGACTCTTTAATTCCTCGTTTTTTCCTCCACTCATCATATCAAAATTAGGAAGAAGTCGGATAAATATGAAAGCTTAACAATTTTGAGTTTTAGTTTGGTACTTAGCTTGATATACATTGTTTTTCGAATTTTGCGTACGAAAGTCGAAAGCTATTTTTCGACAAATAAATGCTACTCTTCAAACAGGATTTGCTTTTGATGTGTCTAAATAATGCGAGTACGTGATAATTGAGAGAATTGTTATCAATTTCAACAAAAGAAACCATTACGTCGAGTAGAGTCAGACTTGTCGACCGCAGCAAACTGCATCTTTTCGTTTTTGGTTTCCTAGTTTAATGCCTAACTAGGTTAATTTTTATTTGTTGCAGACTTGAATTATAATTTTGTATGTTGTCACTGGCTAACATGTTTTCTACGATTAAAAAACTGGTTATTTGCTAGCAATAATATAATGGCCGCGGATTTTGATTCAGTGTTGTGTGAGACTTTCAAAAGCGTTCCGTGTGCTCTCTTACAGAGCACGGTTTTTTTCGCTCTCGACCAATCAGCACGCGAGATTCACTTGGGTTATTTTATAAATAACTACAGAAGCATGCGACTAATACTTTTTTCAAGAACTGTTATCAAAAGCATTTTTGTGTTTTTTTGTAATTGCAACATGTATGACATATTTTTCCCAAGAACTGTTCGAAAGCATTTCCATTTGTTTTCTGTAAACGTGCATGACGAGTCAAATTTCTGAGAGCTTCTCAAAACTAATCTCCATTTGTTTCTGTAACTAAAGATACAGATATTTTTTTTATCAAAAATATATTTGGTCTAAAAAATCGGCAATTGTTTTTCTATTCGAGGAAATCTAGGTTTTTTTCTTTTTGTTTCATTTAACTGTAAGTTCGTACAAAGTAAATTTTTTTGTAGAGGACATTCCCGCCTTTTAAAACGCATTGTTCGTTTGACAGTTGATCTCAAAAGAATTGCTGCAAGCTACATGCCCTACTTATGCTTTAAACAAAACTATTGTATTTACTATTGTATACTACTGTATTTAATACACTTATTAACCGACTGCGAAGTCGTTATTTGGAAGTCTCAGAAAGAAGGCTCGACGGCCGGCTATAGCGAGGCTCATACAACAAGACTGCGGTCTGAGGTTTTCCAGCAAAGTTTAAAAATTTGTTTTTTCCTAAATTCGGTAAGAAATTGATAAAAAAAGAAGTAAATTAATTACAAAAAAGCGGTAAAAACAAAACAATGTTGGTTATGCCTGCGGGCGTTCCAAATAATCTTGCTCTCTAGCAGCCAATAAAATTACAGTTTGATAAATATTACTTATTAACCAACAGCGAGGTGATTGTTGGGGAATCTAGATAGGACCAAGGAACCGAGGTCAGAGATCTCCTAGTAAAGATCGATGTAATGAGGTAACTTATGTTATTGCCGGACATAACCCTGCAATCTGATTGGCGGCTGAGAGGAATTGAGTTAAACGGCTTGACGAATCACTGCAACCTAACTTAAACATGCCAAACCTGTTTGACCTTACCATGAAAAACCTGATTGTACCAAACCTCAATCAGTACTACAGTAACCTGACCTTGCCATACTAAACCTCAATATACTATTGTAATCTGATCTAACTATGCTAAACCTAACCACACTACAGTAACCTGATCTTACCGTGCTAAACCTGATTATACGAGAGTAACCTGACCTTACCATGCTAAACCTGACTATACCACAGTAACCTGACCTTACCATGCTAAACCTCAATATACTATTGTAATCTGATCTATGCTAAACCTAACCACACTACAGTAACCTGACCTTACCATAAACCTAGTCACACTACAGTAACCTGACCTTACCATGATAAACCTAACCACACTACAGTAGCCTGACTTTACCATGATAAACCTAGTCACACTACAGTAACCTGACCTTACCATAATAAACCTGATTATACCACAGTAACCTGACCTTACCATGCTAAACCTCAATAGACTATAGTAATGTGATCTAACTTTGCTAAATCTAATCACACTATCATAACCTGACCTTACCATGCTAAACCTGATTGTTCCACAGTAACCTGATATAATGCTGCAAATAGACGAATTGTATGACAATTTTTAGTCGTCATTAATGACGTCAGAAGACTACTTTCATCTTCAATGTGTTCGTATCTTACTAAGAAAGTCTATACATAAATCTTTGTATTTTGTGTAGTTGAAAACCACGTGCTCCTCTGTTTCAATTTCTCCATCGCCACAATGAACACAAATTCTGGTTTCTACTGGGACAGAGAGATAGATACGTTTCAGCCTCTTGGCCTTCTTCAAAAGCGTTTTAACGGTACATATTTGTGTCAACGAATCTACCAATTAAGTACATATGCAATCGTTATTAAAAATTCGAATTATATTCGTAGTTGTGAGTTGACGAAGACGCACGCTAGTGCTAAATTATAAAACACTCAGTATGATTTAAATACCTGTATAATAAACTAGCTTTACGTCACGCATAAAAACCAAATGCAGAGAAATTGAATTAAAATGCCGTACTTATCAGGCGTAACTAAATCATATTGTTAATGTTAGTCAGATAGACAGATAGATTCGCTATTCTGAACTACTTTTTTAATAAGATTACAAAGTCTTATCAAACATGCTAGCATTAAATCTCTTCTATTCTACTTAAAATGGTAGTTAACAAGATACACTCTTACTGAGAAAACCAATGTAAATACACAAAAGCCACAGTACTCTGTACTAATAAGGTTCTTGTTAACTTGAACTGTGCCTACGGAAAATATTTTTCAGGCTGGTGAGTTTTTCTTGTAAAGAATTTACACACATGAAAAAAAGAGTAAGAGCTCTTTTGATTGCTACTAAGATTACATTACTCACAGCAGTTTAAAAAGGAAAGCCATGTTGGTAACTGATTCTGGATAACTAACTACATTTTAGTTGGCATAAAAACCCCTCTTATTTCACAATACAACTGAATATACAAATGGCTTCGTTGCATACTTTTTGGGCAGTTTCTGTGGCAACAGTAACCAAAACACTACTAAAGATTTTGACAAAATGTTTAGCAAAACTATTAAAGCATCAAGTCATCAAAAGTTCAATTCTTTTGCATGATGTGTCTTGCGAGTGTGAAAAGGTCCAGCGACTCCAACTCAAACCCTCTGTTATTTGTGCCTTGCTCGCCGTCTAAAACATTAAACGTTCACAAGTTTAGTAGAAATTAAACCCTGTCTAAATTCTTATACCACAAATTTATAATGTTCAGAAAGTGTTAATTCTCTTGAAGCTATAATAGAGTTTGATAAAATAGCCCTTTTCCCGTAAGACATCCTTTTTCTTTTTACTCTTTTTACGCAATATGGTAAAAAATTTTTCATACAAATGAGTTAAAGGTTAAAAAATCAGTCTGTACCTTTAAAATTTACTAAAAATATGCATATGTACAAAATGGTTTGATCGATATGTTTCGCTGAGCACTCAGCCTCTTCATGGCCACCATGATTCACGGGAATAAAACGATTTCACAAATTTATATGCTTTAAGTTATCCTTGACAATGTACATTTAGTTAATTGTTTTGTAGTTTAACCTAAATTATCGGTGTAAAGCAAAAACCGTTTAGCTGATGAGTTTTAAATAATTACCATTTTCATCAAAACCAAGATCTTCAACTGGTTCCTCGAGTTGGACGAGCTCCGACCAAGGTAAAAAAGCGATCAGGTATACAGTGGAAACAATGATTGCCCATGTGAAAACCGTGTACTTAACGAAATCGACAAGAGGTATTTTGTAATCATGACGGTATTTATATCCCATTGCGGCCAACAATGCCATTACAGCTAGTGATATTAACAAGGAAGCCAGTTTCACACTCAAATGTCGCTGGGGATACTTCTTGTGCAACCACATTCCAAACACAGCAAACACCTCAGCGGAAACTCCAGCCACTTGGATAACACCAAATCTAACACCTGCCGCTAGGAAAGGTTTAAAAGTGACACGGCAGCAGACAACAGAAATAGATTCATTTTTGATAACTTCGCAGTCCAGGGCTTGTTGAGGCGAAAAGCTGCTTGACGTCTCATTGAAGCAGGAAAATTCTTTGTTACATTCGTAGGTTATTTCCAGTAAAAGAAAATATAAAAAGACATACGTCGCCATAAAGACCAAGTACATGCTAGGCACCAACAAATATCTAACGACTTTCCGTGCTGTTTCGGGGTTAGTGATCTGGCGGTCCAGGAAATACAATTTCTTCTTCCTTCCTTCAACGGAGAAGAAAATCACTCTGCTAAAAACGGTCATTGCGGTGAGGCGAGTTTTAAAGATTGCAACGGTAAATACCAATAAAGCCATTACCCCTAAAAGAATGCCACCATACTTAATAAAAGTGTTCATGATGACCAGTGGATACGAGCTCTCGAACCGAACTTGCGTTTACAAACAAAGTGAAGTCATCTTTATTTCTTCTTTAACAACTGTTACTGTAAACAATAGAAAGTCTAATAAAAGTCGAACGTCTGGTGATAAATTATCCAAGCTGGGAAAAGCTTAGACCGACCCGCGTTTCATAACTGGTTGCCTAGCTCCCTTTAGATTTAACTAAAACCAAACAAGGTGTGCTGTTCCACTTCGTATAAATTTCAAATTCACGTCATAAGTCAACCGACATGATAATTTAGCAGACGGCCATTTATTTGTAAGGTATTCCATTGTTTCTGTTACTGTTAATGTTGGCATATCAAATCTTTCCGTTCTCAAAAATCGATTTATTTTCATCTATTTTGTGCAACTGTAGGTATTTGGTTGACAAATTCTTTTTCCGAGAACACGTCAAAAACATTTTTATGTGTTTCTATCACTACAGAAGCATCCACGACTGATCTTTTTCCAAGAACGGTTCAGTTAAGCGTTTTTATGCTTTTGTAATTAAAGCCTGTTTGGCTGTTGACAAACATTTTTTCTAAGAAATAATATTCGAAGAATACAAATCTTGTTCCCGAGAACTCTTTTAAGAGTTTGAAAACTCTCCATTTATTTCTGTAACTGACAGATGCATGAGTGGTACATTCTTTTTTATTTGAAAATTTGGTCTAGAAAATCTGCATTTGTTTTGCAAGAATGGCATGTCTTTTTTATTAGAGAAGACCTAAAGGTTTGAAAACTCTCCATTTATTTCTGTAACTGACAGATGCATGCGTGGTACATTCTTTTTTATTTGAAAATTTATTCTAGAAAATCTGCATTTGTTTTGAAAGAATGCCATGTCTTTTTTATTAGAGAAGACCTAAAGGTTTTCTAATTGTTATTTAACTCAAGATGTGTGCTTAGCAAATAAAGGATTTTGCTGAGAACAGGTCGAATTTATTCCCAACTGTTAAAAACACCTCAACTTTGCCTTCGCCGTTGATCTCGTCAGAAGCGTCACACGATTCCCGACCGTTACTGTAAACAACACAAAGTCTTACAAAAGCCGAACGCCTGGTGATAAAAGTGTCCAAGCTGGGAAAAACTATTACCCAAGCTTAGACCGGCCCGAGTTTCATAACCAATCGGCTCCCCTCAGTTTGAACGAGATGTGCTATCCTAGTTCATATAAATTTCAAGCTCACATCACGTAAGGAAGATTCTAACTCAACCGACATGATATTAAACGGACAATATTTCTAACGATTTTCCATATGATTTCTGTTACTGTTAACGTTGGTATGTATACCAAATCTTTCTATTCTCGAATATCGATCTATTTCAACCTCTTTTGTGCAACTGTAGATGTGTGTTTGACAACTCTTCTTCCTAGAACTCGTCAAAGACAGTTCACTGCACTACAGAAGCATCCACGTCTGATCTTTTTTGCCGAGAACTGTTTAAAAAAATTTCCATTAGGTTTCTGCTGACAAATCGTATTCCCGAGAACTTGTTAAAACCATTTCCAAGTGTTTTCTGTAATTTGAGAAGCCGGTTCATGGCTAATTTTTTTTTTGTAGAACTGTTTAAAAACGTTTTTAATGTTTTTTGTAAACAAAGCCTGTTCTCAAATATTTTTTCAACAACTTATTTCTGTAACTACAGATGCATGCATGATAAATGATTTTTTTTATTGAAAATTTGGTCTAGAAAATCTGCATAGAGTTTTTGTTTAATTATCTTAACTGTTAACGTGTGCTTAGCAAACCTTTTTGCTGAGAACAGGCCGAGTTTCTTTCCTATTGTCAAAAACACCTCGTAGTGTGTTGACCTGGTCTGTATCTGCAGACATACTGAGCAGACAGCTTTTCTAACGCGTGACACAAGCCAATTTTTTTTATTAGAAAGCCACATATTTAAAATAACCTTTTGCAAAGTAGTTCAAGTTGAACACCTATAAATTATAATGTTTGCATAATAAACTAATTACATCTTCTTCTCCGTTCCAAATCTAGAAAAGAAATGACACTTTTTAAAACGTAGCGATAGATATTAATAATTTTAAAATAGACTATAAAAAGTTAAATATATTTTAAGTAATGTGGAAGATTTGTTTGAAAAAGATGGAACATTGAATGTTTATATCCAAAACGAAAAAATAACGAAGCTTAAAAAACATAAGTAAAATGGCAACAATGCAAACCAGGAACAGACCCGTAGCAAGGACAAAATATTAATCGAGGAAGTATGAATATCTGTTTAGCCGTGCGGGTAGGCGCGAGTGAAGGGGGTTTCGAAGTTTAGGGAATATTCCCCGTACGTGTTCTGAAAGTTTTATCCTTAGAAACGATCAGAACACAGCCAAATCAGCCGGTACATTCCAGATATACTTCCAAGACATTTATTACTAGAGCAACTTGTTAGGACAGAAAAAAGTTGAAGAAATCATGAAGAAAGATAAAAGCCATGATCTTTTCCAAATAACACAATATGCATCGATTTATTAACTTCTAAAACTTGAACATTGACAGAAATCTTCGCTTTGAAATATATCGCTGGCTGTCGACAAAAAAACCTCTAAGATTGCAAAATGTTTCATATTATGTAAACGAGACGACTTTGTCGTTAAAATTGACTACATTTTTAGATATAACTTTTGAAACCGCTTTATGTAAACTGGCCAGCGAGTCGCTCTTTTTGTCTAAAAACAAATTATTTTTCAAAATACTTACTGAGGAAAGTGCCTCGGTTCGTCTCGAGAAAAATGGACTAGAAAAAAACGGCTTGGAAAATGGACTCGACAACAAGAAATGTATATTACTAACAGTTACTAAAACGAAACCATGTTGAAAATGAATAACCACGCGAAAGCTTTTTTAGAGCGAGATAATTTGAGGGGAAAAAAAGTGAGATATCTATTTTGAAATAATTCAAACACCAAAAGATGGTACATTCAACTCACATTAACCCTGACCACCAAACAAATCTTCATCTTCTGTCGCCTCTTTTGCTTCTTTGTTCTGCTTTTTCCGGACTACAGCAAGGGATTCGAACAAGATAAGAACTTCAGCTTTAGAATAGAAACTAAACAGCTACAAAAATTAAAACACTTACTCTTTTTATATGCGTTCCATATTCTCACAGTTTTGTCCCAGGAAGCTGAAACATACTACAGCGAAACGTTATTTCACGTTAGAAAAGTGTTGAAAGTCTTCATAAAAGTACATATTATCAAACAAAGTAATTATCCAATGAAAACCTTTTGCTTTTCAAGTGTCCAGTCATAAATTAGTTTGGGGAGGAAAGTTTGGAATATTCTTGTTAATAAGCTAAGTTAATTAGAAATCCTTTCCCAAGCCAAGTGGCTCATAGGACCGGCGCTTTTCTCCAGCTTCCGTAGTGTTAAGCGGACAATTGTCTTTGACTCCCCTTGAACAGGACGCTATTCCATTTTTCTTGAATTTTAGATTACAACTTAAATAACAGTAGACCTTATGTTGACGTCAAACTAGTCAATTTCACCCCCAAGCCTCGTATTCAAGAAATAGGTGTGAGCATTTTGCACATGCAAACCGTGTTCACGAAGAAATTCTTTTCGATTTTCGATTTGATTAAAATATTAACACTTTCGTGATTCGAAAGCGAGCCTTGAGGGTTTTTGACGTAACATGCATAAGGCCTATTAGAACATTTATTGTATATTGTACTCATGAACTATTGAACTTAGCAAATCTGTTTTTAATTTTATTGTGTAAAGGCCATTTGTCTCGATTTGGCCTTATGTTTACATACTAAAACAGGTGGCCTACACTCATCAATCTGTAAATTTGTTTTTGTAACATATTTCTTTTCAATTTATGGGTGTAAATGTAATTATTATTGTTGTTTTTGTTGTTGCAGGTTAGCACCAAGCAGAAACTGGTACTCAGTTATACAGCTGAGTCGACTGGAACAAACTCATGTAAAGTGTCTTGACACAACACTATGGTCTGACCGGGGATTGAACACGCGACCTTAGGATTACGAGTCAAACACGCTAACCGCTCGGCCACTGCGCCGCCGTGATTACTTATTGAACACTAATCTATCACAGGTTAGTCCATAGCAGAACTGGTACTCATTTATACAGCTGAGTCGACTGGAACAAATTCAGGTAAAGTGTCTTGCTCAAGGACAGAACAACAACACTCGCCCACTGCACCTCCGACCTTGTCATTATGAACGACGATCAAAATGTCAAAACAGATCAAGAAGATTGTAGAAAGTCGCAATACAGTCGCAAGTTGCTAGGACAGAAGAACAATACACTTTCGGTTAGAATTAGCTAGTACTCTGCTAACCTGGCTTCTTTCAGGAATATGAATCACACAACGGACAGAGTCCGTGTGACCGACATTTTTCTGAACAATCTTACGAAACTCCGGATCATAAACCCTGTCAACGAAAACGAACTACAAGTAAACAAACTTGTCAAGACAAACCTGATAAACGGTGTAATGGGTACTGAATACTTAATGCGTGAGACTGTCTAAGACAAAGGATACTAAAAATAACGGGTATGGAGTCTAGATCACAAAAAAGGATAACAAGTTAATGTCCTATTTGTCGCTTTGGTAAGTAAGTGAGATCTATACAGAGGGTCGCTACTTTTAGAGGAACTTTTTCAGCAGAGTTAAGGATCTTCTCTTATTGACGATTGAGGCGTCTTTCAAATTTCTTTAAAACCAAAAAAGGAAGCTTCCTAAAAATAATTTTTGGGGAATTCCTTGCCAAGACCAACCCACGAATTTGAAGGACTTCATAGGTATTTGTAAACCCTCTTACCAGGAACACACGTGAAATTGTGATTTTCCGTAACACTGTAGTGTTCTGTGACATAGTAGTGTTCCGTGACATTATAGTATTCCGTGAGACCGTGGTGTTCAGTGACATTTTAGTGTTCTGTGACAATGTGGTGTTCAGTGACGTTGTGGTACTCTTTAACAATGTAGTGTTCAGTGATATTGCGGTGTTCTGTGACAATGTGGTGTTCAGTGATATTGTGGTGTTCAGTGACGTTGTGGTACTCTGTAACAATGTAGTGTTCAGTGATATTGCGGTGTTCTGTGACAATGTGGTGCTCAGTGACATTGTGGTGTTCTGTAACAATGTGGTGTTCAGTGATATTGTGGTATTTCATGACATGGTGATAATGAGGTGTTCATTGGCATTGTGATGTTCTGTTACCCTGTGGTATTCCATGAAAATGTGATATTACGTGACATTGCAGTATTCTGTGACACTGTGGTGTTCAATGACATTGTGGTTTTCCGTGACATAGCAGTATTTCGTGACATTGTGGTATTCCGTGACATTGTAGTATTCAGTGACATCGTAACAATGTGGTATTCAGTGACAAACAACATACCTTATAGTCTCCTGAACTCCGGCTACGACACACCCATTCATTTCATCAATACATAGAGCAGAAACAGCACCTTGAGCGCTTAGCACCAACTCACATGACATACCGTCAGCACTCTAGATAAAAATAAGTTTCACAACACATGAATACAATACAACGCAACGTAATTAAGCATTATCTCACAATAGCTTAGCAGCGACCTAATCAAACCACATTAGACCTGATTGTACCACAGTTATCTAATCAAACCATTTTATACCTGATCATACCCCAGTAACCTAATCAAACTAAATTGTACCTAATCATACCAAAGTAAAGGATGCATACATTTTTTTAAAACTACTTTTAACTTTGTGAACTACCATTTTTGATATTTTATACCAAAGTAACTTCAAATCAAACGATATTATACCTGATCATACCACAGTAACCTCAAATCATACCATATTATTCCTGATAATACCAAAAAACTTCAAATCAAATGATATTATACCTGATCATACCACAGTAACTTCAAATCATACCATATTATACCTGATCATACCACAGTAACTTCAAATCATACCATATTATATCTGATCATACCAAAGTAACCTCAAATAATACCATATTATACCTGATCATACCACAGTAACTTCAAATCATACCATATTAGACCTGATCATACCACAGTAACCTCAGATCCTACCATATTATACCTTATCATACCACAGTAACTTCAAATCATACCATATTATACCTTATCATACCACAGTAACCTCAAATCATACCATATTATACCTGATCATACCACAGTAACTTCAAATCATACCATATTATACCTGATCAAACCACAGTAACCTCAAATCATACCATATTATACCTGATCATACCCCAGTAACTTCAAATCATACCATATTATACCTGATCATACCACAGTAACCTCAAATCATACCATATTATACCCGATCATACCATGTTAACCTCAATACTACCCAAGGAATACCGCAGAAAAGGCAAAGGTTTTCCCGGCCTCTAATTTGATTTAAAATGAAACAATGATACTTTTTTCAGAGCTTAAGAGCATTTAAAAACTTTTCACGTAAATGAAGTTCCCAAACATGAAATGATAACTGATACTTGATAATGTACATAAAAACATAAAGCAAAAGTAAGGAAGGTCTAAATTGTCACTCACCCAAAGTCTAATCGTTCCGTCTTCCGAGCCAGTCACCCATTTGTTCAGTACCGCATTCCAGCAAACCTTTTTAACAACAGGATAAAAAAGAATTAGAACTAGAAGAAGAAGAAGTTAGTAACAGTGAAAACTATATTAGGGAGACAAACCACAACACCAAGATCTTACCAATATTTTCGACAAGTGTCTTGTTTTTTTTTGAGTCCCTCAGTATGAGGTGGAGTCAAGGAAATGGATTGAAGGTATGAGAAAAGTTGGAGGTCTAACCATCTGCATAATATTACAGCAAAGACAACACCTGCTTCTAAACAATTTTAAGATCCTGAGTGAAGTGCCAGCTCAAGCCTCGCCAGCATTTTGATAACGAGGCAGCGGATGAACAGCAGCCATTGACCAGATGTTGAGACACTCGTTAACAAACGAATAACTTGAAGAAATGACAAACATAACTGATTCGTGTCTAGTCATTCTAAGGTTTATAAAAAAAATCGTATGGTGAGACTGTATTATGTAAGCTGTCACCGAAATTGAGTCGTGGATAAAAGTTTTCAACAACAGCAAAAAAATCGGGGTAAAAAAACCTTAGTTATGAATTAACGAAATCTTCAAAAAGTTTCCAAAACGAGAGATCTCAAAATTTCAATATTACAAGGCCTGTTTGTTATTTTGCCTTGTTACCTTTATGGTAACAGCTTCCTGATTAAAGGTCGAAAGTTATTTGTCGCAAGCCAAAAATCGTATTTGATTTTCTTTTTCACTTGTATTCAAACATTACCTGGGTAACATCAGCTTCATGTCCTTGTAGAATGGCCGTGAGTTTCATCTCCGAGCCTTTGTCGGAAAACTGTCGGATGTACACGAGCTTGTCCGAAGACGCATAAGCAAACTCGTCCCTATAGACATTGATAGGGAGAAGAATAAGAATAGGGATTTCTTCGAAATCTCACAGCTTCCACACATTTTATATTTTGACTAAGGCAAGATAATTTGGAATTTTAACATTTTTCTTCTTGATTGTTAAAACCTTCAGCTAGAATGCTACGAAAGACCCTTTATTAATTTTCAAACTTTCAGACCTTGGGTTAAACGATCCTCCTATAGTTTATTCTGCATAAAGCTGTGGCACGTAGGAGTTGAGACAATCAATATTACTAAACACTAGTTCAACACAAAAATAATGCCAACAAGTAGGTTTTACTGAGCAAAATGGGCGGGAAACTATTCTATAAAGTAAAAGTAAGAGACTCGACCTATCTACTGGGAATACACCCTGTACTAACTAAGGAGACCAACCAGCAAAATACAACAAAACATCTTGTCGACGAATATTAATGCTTTATAAGTCCCCTGAATCATATTTAGGCGATAAGACCGATGGGTTAAGATCCCTATCCGTTGCACAAGTAAGGCTGGGGATCGAACCCAGGGCATCAAATTTGGCATTGCAGTCAAAGATCTTACCGACTGAACATAGACCGCACTTTTTTGACAACTTTTCGCCATAAGTCAAATGTTGAAGTTCGAGAGAAGATTGTAACGAGCTCTATAAATCACTGGACAACATTTACAAGGCGGTTGCAACTTGGGGGAGGGAAAGAGGGGAAAGGGCTCGACTGATGAAAGTTGTTAATGTTAGCTTAGAACTGTATGGTTGCTTTACAATGTTTAGTTACTAAAGCCGTGGCTACTCGGTGCAACATTGTATACAACGTTTCGTGCAACTGAAACCCTTCGTGTAGCCACTCGGTGAAACCGTTGCATACAACGTTGCAGGAGTAGGATCAGTTTCTACTTCACGCAATTTTGCGTGCAACGATTTTCAAAGGTGGCTACACGGTGAAATTCTCCCGCTACGTGCAACAATGCAGGCAATGTTGCACCGTGTAGCCACGGCTTAGAGGCCAGTAACGAGTCAACAAAACGACGTAATCAAGTTTTAATTTACCAACAAACACTGTACGTAGTAACTGACCATAAAAAGACGTAATCTTTTCTCGAACCAAGAGTCTTTGACTCCTCCTGGATATGCAGAACACTAATCCATCTCAGATTTCCCCCAGCAGGGGCTGGTAATCATTTTTATCCTATGCCTTGATAAATACAGCCAATCAGAGGCCAGAATTGCCGTTGCATATTCTGCAGTAAGCGATATGGGTACTATTCCACTCAACCTTTCCGTCATTACTTGCCGCAAGCACGCACCAACGAAACTCAGAAACGGCGGGAAAATTTGTGCGCGCGTCAAAAATGGCGCCAAACTTTCTAAGAGCGCGCGCTCACAGCTAGCATATTAATATTTTATGCAGTTTGGTACGTGGCACATTCCATGGTATCCCACTCGAAAGCATTGCATAACCAGTACATAAACTGAGATATCTGAAACAAGCTGGATGAAAAGTCTTCCTCAAGGACATAACCCAGTTGTCTGACTGGGGTTTGAACTCTGACCCTAGGATTACGAGTCAAACACATTAACCGCTCAGCTACCTGTACCTGTGCCTTCTAAAAGGTGAACTGAGAGAATGTCCCGCCTACCTATCTAAACTGTAGGTCAAGTCCATGATGATACCATCTGAGGGTAGCTCTTCATTATCAAAGGCGTTCATGTCGGTATTGTGGAACATGTCTTGAAGGCTGCAAAGACAAAGCTTCGTAAGTGCTAAGAAAATGTCACACATTTTCACACAAGGAAAAACTGGGATGACCAACCATGACCACGGCAACTTTTTCGGGATTCATGTAAAAAGTTCAATATCTTCAAAGTAGAAGGAATATACTAAATACTTATTTATTATTCAGTGTTGGTGCCTAATAAAAAGGGTTGCAAACCATTCCTACTTGAAAATGCTGTGCGATTGGCCTGCAAAAACGGATCGGATAGCAATTTCATAACTAAGTTACTTTTTCTGGTGAGTACCAGCATATATGGACCGCTTTGAAGCGGCTGACAGAGGCGCCCTTTTATGCCTCCAGTCCACTTGGGGTAAAATATTCATTATAAGGCGCCTTTTGAGCTGCTGTTGCTACTATTATTACTACTACCACTCCCATTGCTGCTGCTGCTGCTACTACTACTTCAACCAACGGAAGAAAGTAAAAAATTATCAAAACAACTTCTCACCAGCCAGCTTCAAGGTCCCACAATAATATCCGACGGTCCCATCCTGCACTGATCTAGAGATGTATGGTAATCAGCCATGAGTGCCAATTCAATGTGTTCACTTTTGTCACATGCTTAGAGAACGTTCAACAGGCGGATTTCATTGTTTGCATTTTGAAAACATAAACCCAGATTCAAACAAAATAAAAAAAGTTGATAGAGAATAGCGCAGTTAATAAACAGGCAGAGTCTTAGCCTGATACATTGGATACTTTCGGAGAAACGAGCCTTTCCAAACTCCAAAATTTACAATTATTGTATGGAGCTGAGTCACAACTCTTGCTATCCAGCCATATAAAGATTGTAGTTTAACAAGTTTCTCTCAAAGTATTCTGTGTATTGAACTAAAACTTTCAATGATTATTCACTTTGCGATACTCTATCGAATTTTGGACTCCTTTTGTCTCAATGTTGAAGTTTAATTTATGCTAATTGACAAATACAAACAATGACGTCATGCTGAAATCCGCCTACTAACAAGTACAATTAACTTAAGCTTATAACAATCTCGAATAAAAACCTATAAGGCTAGGAGTCCCGATTTAAACCTTCTTAATGCGAGAATCTTATTAATACCGACACTTTTAGGCTGGCTAATGTGGACAAAACTGCACCTAAACAAAACAAAAGAAACTTTAAACGAACAAGTAACCGAAACATTCACGCATAGAAGACGTGGGTGGTGTGTTCAAACAGCCAAACAACATTAAAGGCATGTTTAGCTACTGCTTAAGGACTTAAAATGTGAAACTCCTTCTCCCCATCTCCAGCTGATAACTGAATCCCGAAGTCACAAGTAATACCTTCGTGGTTGTTTGACTTTTCCCACCAGGGTCGGAGCCTAGCGCTATTTCTATACCTGTTTTAGTATTTACCAAAAGATAGGTTTAAAATGCATTTCATTTTCAAAGAAACAACACAAGTTCTTTTTTCTGATCCTAGCGCACACGCTTCGTCTACATTTGAGGTCTGTTTCGTAAGTTGGGATTTTTTTTGAAAACATCGCCGTGGATTTCTGTTTAAATTTTGAAAGAAAAAAATGTTCTAACTACGAAACCAAAAAGCCAAATCTTGTTGCCCCCTTCGTGTTTGCGGAAAAGGTTCTTCGTGTGAAAAAAAGCGTTTGCTTGTCTATAACTGACGGGTAACGCGACCCATTTCGACTACCGCCTCAAAATCAACTAATAGTCAGGAAATATCGCGATGAATGGGAGCCAATCAGAACGCGCGAAAATGGATATTGGTTCCTTGGTAAATACTTATCATGGATGTCGCGATGTATGGGAGCCAATCAGAGCGGGTGAAATCGGTTGG
>JAOBAT010096880.1:4746-16588 GCA_026413305.1 Hydrozoanthus tunicans | reverse complement strand
TATTATTATTATTATTATTATTATTATTATTATTATTATTATTATTATTAAATAACTTCGTTTTTGTAAGCTAGCACTGACACCGGCAAATATTCATCTACCTGAACTTGGCAATCGAATAAATGATACCATCCATTCCCTTGCGATCTTCTATCTCCGCCTTTTGGAAACAAAGACTGTGATGAATAACTATATCGTAAACAAGATATGCACAACCTGAGAACGGTTACTGTTACATAGTAACATAAAGAGCATTCACACTTATTCATTCGTTCATTTTATCAATTCACTAACATTATCATCATCATTACCAATGGCTTCATCAAGAATTTTAACCATTTTCGTTGTAACGTCAACACTGCCGTCATCAGCATTAAATAATATCATTACTCTCACTAATAACTTTGAAAAAATAAAAAATTTAAGTAAAATAAAGTCTGTAAATTAGAGATTTTACCTGTAAATTAAATGTACCACAACTTACACACAAATTGTACACTTACAGGTGATTTGTGGAAGCTTACTCATAAATAAACTTTAAATTTATTAAGCTGATACTGTAATGTGTAATAAGCCTTGTAAATTAACTGTAAACCTATTGAGCTGACCCTGTAAATTGTCTGTAAAGTGATTGCAAACCCAGTAAATTGTCTGTAAATTGATTGCAATTTCTGTAAACTAGCTGTAAGTATATTGAGCTGACCCTGTAAATTACCTGAAATCTGATAGCAAACCCTGTAAATTATTTGTTAGTTTGTTGAGTTGACCCTGTAAACTAACTGGAAATTTGATTGCAAATTTTGTAAAACTGCTGTACATTTATTGAGCCGATCCTGCAAATTGACCGGAGATTTGATGGCAAACCCTTAAACCATTTCTATTAATAGCAAACCAAACAAAACATTTTTACTATAATTACCCCCACTACATGTTATTATCGTAATGTTATAGCCGCTGTCAGTACAACATCTACAATTGCTATTTTAATATTTGCGTTAGCATTACTATTGCCATAGTTACCATCATTATTCCTGGTCACAAACTATTCTTTGTAATTGTTATCACATCATTGTATGTAATCGCTATCATTCTTACTACCGTTTTTGTTTTCAGTAGTATTAAAGTTAATAAGCATGGCTACAATTAAAATATTTCTTACATCACAATCAGCGATTGGTAATGACTTGACCAGTTCACTATGGGGCATGGGCTTGATGGCAAGTTTGTGGATGATTTCACGTCTCATGAAATCATTTGCTGTCACCTTTCCAACTCCCGGTACGTAACGTTCACCTTTAAGGCAACACCCTTTGTACGTTAGAGGAAGAACTGAACCAAGAAGAATCCTCCACTATATAACAATCTTGGTCTCAAATAAAAATTTTTTCAAGACTGCGTCCATCTTAGCAGCTCAAATTTCACAATCCTTGAGGTAATTCAACCAATTCAGTTTGATCCCTTCCATGGTTTAGATTTCTTGCGTGCCGCCATTTTGAAATGTGACGTGTTTTGGGTAAAGTGCCAATCTCTACTTTTAATGAATACAATAGCAATGAACGAGTTGGAGTCTAGCACTGCAACCGAAACACGTCACATTTCAAAATGGCGACAAAAGTTTGTTTTCGACAGGCAAATCTGACGGAATGTTAAGAAATACAGGCACAAAGAAAAAAGTTCTTTGATTAAGTTTAGAGAACGAAAATCGTGTTCCTTTAGGGCATTTGTGTACCCTTACTTTAAAAATATTCCCGCCGGGGAAATATTGATTTATAGCTTTTGGTTAGAGAAGTGTTCGTCTAAGAATATATCTCTATCATCTCGACATTTTAAGGAGAGCATCTCTGAAAGCTCAACCTCGTCCCCAGGTCTTTTCCCACCAACCCTCTCCCTGTAGACGAGATTGCTAAAAGCTTCCATTTTTGGAAGCGTCTGTCGTCAAACAAACGCAATCCTCTTTCTCACTTAGGAGCTATACATAATGACGACCCCAGAAGGGCTCAAAAAACACAAAATATATTCTTACCAATAACAGCGATAACAAGATGAAGAAACTCCTCAGCAACTGACATCTTTTGACTTAACTCATCCTAAATTTGAGCAAAAAGATTTTAAGTTTTCTCGGAAAATAAGAAAAGGGTTGACGACCAAAAGCCGCTTGAAAAGCAGTCATGTACCGCCGCCTGGTTAGCCTAGTTGGTAAGGCGCCAGTCTTTCGTGCGGGAGACCCGGGTTCGAACTCTTAGGAAAATAGTTGTGAGCCATGTAGAGCGGACTGTCTAAGACCCTCAATACCAGAGTCAACTGTAAACTATTGTTAAGCCCTTTGAGCATGTACCTGTGAAACAATAGTGTACAGTTGACTCTGGTATTGAGGGTCTTAGACAGTCGGCTTTACACAGCTCACAACCGGGATCACCCTACTCTTTGTCGACAAGTGTTGTGGGATCTTTTAAGTCCCTCAATAGGAGACCGAGAGACTGGGCCTACGGTTTAACGTCCTTATCCGAGAAGACGCGAAGGTCTAACCGTTTGCAGATGTTAGGGCAAAGGCAGCACCTTCTCATTTTTTTTAAGACCCTGAGTGAAAGTCCGGCACCGGGAATCGAACCCGGGCCTCCCGCACGAAAGACTGGTGCCTTACCAACAAGCAACTACCAGTATGATCCTCACCAGCTGACCACCTTATGATAAATACATTTATCGTCATTATCAACACCATCAAACTAAAAAAATGATGGTGATCAATGAAATCTAGGGTCCCAGATGATGGTACTTTTTGGAATAAGATGATCGACAAAAGCTGGAAAGAAACCATTTTTTACATAAATGGAATCAACTAAATTTCTTAAAAAGCAAGTTCTACCTGATCCATTCGGCTTTCATCAAAGTCGGGCCTATGAAAGATAAAAAGTACATGTTACTAACGAAAATACTTAAGTTTCTCAGCTTGTCACTAACAAAGGTACTTAACTGTCCCTTCCTTGTAACATGGTATCAGGTTTGAGTGCTTCCAATTATCAAGATTCAAGGTTTTTCTAAACAGTTACTTAAAATTGGCTGAACTACACTGAAGTTAATTAGTTTGCTGAAAAAACTACTGATAAACTACAAGGGCACTGAATACTATCATAGTTGTAGTTTATGCAAAACTTACGTGGACCACTTGACCAGACCAAACTTGTCAAGCAGGCAAACAAAGAAATAGTCGGCATCCATGAACGCCGCTGCTGCCTACAGAGAGAAAACGAAAATCAAGTATAAAACAAAGTGAGATACATCATTTTACAAATACCTTTGAAATTATTCAATAACGTTCTTTTTTAAAGCATTTATTACTTTTAACTTACTAATTAGTAATTGAAAATGCTTTGTGTTTTGTTTAATTTATAACAGCGTCTTGCTAACCAACATTTCCAGAAGACACGTAGAAAGCCCTTTTACACTAACAAAATTGAGTGCGCCAGATAATAAGTTTCAGATAAATTTGGTTTGTGCACTTTTTAGAACTTTTCTAAAACTGTAAAAGAGACATGGCGGTTATGTTTTACGGACGATATTGGATGGTATTCATTGAATCATTGTGCCATTGAAGAGGACTGATCTAACAGTCAAAGGGCCTTTGGCCAAAGTGCTTTATGGCAAAATGTTTAGTCAACTTTGTCTATCTATTTTGCTAAAACAAAAGCTTTAAGAGCTCTTCGAACCAAAATAGAAAGGAAGCAAAATAAAGTTCAGGGAATTTCAGAAAAAAATCAAGTTTCAAGGCTTTGAAAAAATTTGCTACAAGCTGCAGCTCGTTTTTAAAAAAATACTTAAAGGCATTCAAGATAGAAAAATTACTAGGAGGAAAGAGAAAATCTAGACTTTTCAGGGAAACAACTTATAGACTTCTCAGAAGGAAAGACGGACTTCAGAATTATGTAGAAAGACACACGAATTCCATTATACTGATCTTGTTCTCATATGTTATACTCATATGCTATAATGATAATAACTTTTCCATACACTAGAGAAAGGATGACATTCGACATTAACATGATACCTTTACCATAGCAGTTACAGAGAAGGAGTGGCAATACCTGAAGAAGTATGATGTCTTTGTCATACATCTCTCCTCTGTACTTTACATTCTGGTAATAATAAACCTGGAAGAGATTATAAATATTCATTACTTCATTATAACATACACCAATGAATCAACCTGTGGGTCTGCGTGGCTCAAAGAAAAAACAACAGCAACAACAACCAATAATAACAACAAAGTAACAACAGTCATAACAAATGATAAGGTTTGTCATTTCTCATGATCAAACGTAAACATCCCCAATGTTGAGGTGATATTAATGGAGTCCTGCTGACATTTTATTGCTAAAAGACAACCAAATAACCAAACCGACATGCATTATCTAAAAGTTTAAAAAGCGTGGCGCCTTTTAACTTCCAGACCAAGTATACAAACTTAATTATAGCTTCTGCGCGTCTGATAACGCAGGGTGTATAACGATCACAAAGTTGTTTTGCCCAGTATGAAAGTGAACAAGCTTACTTACCAACTAAACACATCGTTTAAAGGGCCCAACCATCATAGAACGAGAAATCAACTCTAACCTGATTGATAATTGCATAACCATTTCTTCTCCACATCCCAGCATGCACCTGTGCTACCATAGCCAGTGCTCGAAGGGGATATTCCACCAAGAAAGGTTGATCAATCTAATAATTTGAGAGCATAATAAACTTGATTGAAATCTCGACTCTTTTGATTATACTTCGGCAGTACTCACTGTCATCGTCAGCGCAACTGTTTACTGATACAACTTTACTCAAAGCATTGCTTTCAAGTTTTGGATTCCGCCGCAAGAGAATTTGCGCTGAGATAAAAAATGGCTATTCGTATCAAGCGTGAAAATACTAGCTTAAACAGCCATGTAAAGCATATCAATCTTAAATTTTTTATCAATACTATAGTCAACTTCTTTGTCTTTGTATGCTTACTTATTTGTTTTTATTGGCTCACTTGTGAATCTGTAAACAATTGCACAGACGATGGCAGTGAGTATTGCCAAAATAAGTTTAAAAAGAGTTTATCACCAAATTTCTGCTATCTAGAACATTTGGAAAGAGCATGAAAAGGTAACACAACTATAGTAATAACAAAAAAACAAGAATAAGGGAAGAAGTCAACCCAATTTTGTCGGGGGAGGTGGTGGGTGGCAGCACATGCCCCCTACCCTACCCCTCGCCACTTTTTCAGAGCTCAATTTCTCAAAACCTGGTTTAGGGGTATTGGTATTTCTCCACAAAGAAGGCGTTGGTGCAAGCACCTTATCAATATCTATTTTATTGATCATGATATTTGCTCCTGAAATTCAGCATTTTTGAAAAAGGTGAAGGGTGGCGCACCTAAATTGGGTTCCTAGGAAGTACCATTGTTTTGACCTTTTCCCTAACAACACGTTTCTATAGAATAAGAAACACTTTTTTTCCTACACATAACCAACTTGGTACGTTATTGCCTTTGAGCGTGGATACTGGTTCAATCATCCATTTTTCAATTCTAAAAAGAAAATCTAAAATGGAGGAGTCCTTGGTTTTATAGTGATAACTTTAATGATGACTTTATTTAGACTTGAATCGTAAGTGAGCTTATAGCTCACTTATAACGAACATGTATGAGGCAGGTGCACTTACTCATAAATGTAACGTCTGCTTTCCGAATATAACTGTTGTTACATGGTTATTACGTTTATCATTGTTCATTTTTTAAGACTATATCAACATATTTTCTCCTTACAAAACAAAAAAGTTAAGGAGTGAGATGAAGGCCAGGGCTACACTACACCTATCCGTTTTCAATAGGAAAATAAAATATGATCTTGTAAAGAAAAATATATATGAAGTTTGCAACGACTTGCCCGATAAGGAAACAAGCATCGTGGAAAACATTTTTTATCTCCAGTAAAACTGGCTCTTTCTGTTTGAGTCTCAAGAATTAAATATCCTTTAATTTTGTTAGGAAATGAAACTCAGATCGTTTAACTTTGCCAGCACTTGAAACCATTTTTGATCTCGGAACGAAGAAGGTACTGTGTTTCTTGTATGTTAGGGTTGTTGGTGGCAAACAAATTTTAAGTTCTTGGAACGTACAATTTTGATACAGAAAGTAATTTATCTCACGTTATCCATGATGGAAAGTGAAGTGAAAACTTAGTGTCCAGCCCTGAAGACTCGTATCCAACCACCAACATACTTACCTCACTTACAGCACCAAACAGATCAGCGAATGATAAATTAAACTGATCGCAAGCCAAAAGTAAACCTACAAAGCAAGCAAAGACCAATTCAACAAAGTGATTGAGGTCCTGATATTCAGCAGAGCATGAAGTTTGTCAAACCTAAATGGTTAAGACAATTAGTTTATTTCAAACTAGACGCTCTAAGAGCGTTCACTGGGCCGCCCTTTGTTTCAGTAGCCTGGTTTCTAAACTAACTGAGTCAACAGTTGCAGTTCTTTTCGAAAACAAATAAAAAAGCAGTTCATATTTTAGGACTTCTTCTGCTTTTCCTAACCACGATCAAGAAAGAAATGGATATGAGTCCAGAGTCCGAAATATGTGCCCGAGCTGAGTGCTGCAAGAAATTGTGGGATCGAAACTTTGTCTGGTCGAAGACAAAGGGAAACAGATTGAATCTTTGACTGGAATAAGTTCTAAGGTACCAGTTTGCCATGCTGGTAATCCGGGGAAACTTCACTCGGTCTTAAAATAACTGAGGATAAGGTGCTGTTTTTGCTGTAACACCTGCAAATGGTTAAACCTTCACATCTTCTAGAATAGGTTCCAGGTGGGAGACCTCGAAGAGAACCCGGAGTCATCTTTTCCACAAAGCCCGTTGAATCAAAATAAAAAACTCAAATAAAACCAAACGCAATCACATACGTGAAAAAATGCAACAAGTAGAAGATACAGCTGGTGATTCAGGTCAAATGCATAATGAAATTATGTCTAGGCCTAGTAACAACAGATTGTTAACTGTTCAGTGTTTATCACACTTTCACGTCAACAACCTGAAAGGACTCTTGATTGTTCTAGGGAGAAGCAACAAACAAATGATCGTTCTTTACCTGAGAGAAATCTTGACACAGGCAAATGGATCGAAACTGGTTTAGATGAAACATCATACTGAATTTGCCTGTACTGGACACCAAACACTACAACATAAAAGAAGAGAAAACAAGATAGTTTAGTATATATCAGAGTTGGTTCGGGAGAATGTTTTTTTGATGAGTCTAACGAGGCAGATTTATGGTAAACCTCTGCTATCTGGCTTGTGCAAAACGAAACAAATTACTACTGGAAGACTAACAAGCATACCGCACTTCGAGCAAGATCGTTTTCTAAGATAATATAGAACTTTCTCTAGTCTTACAAATAATACTGTCATCAATACTAAATCTATAACAAATAATAAAAAAGAAAACTGAAATCTTTTGCTCTAATAAAAGTTCTCGATTGTTCTTCTTTACATACATCAATTTGAACAACTTTAGCAACAAAGCAGTTGGGAAAACTATTAAGATAACAAGTAGTAAGTGGAGTCAAAACAAACTTTCGAACACTTTACACAATAAAACTAAAGAGTTATACCGTGGAGTGCAGATATCTACTTGTCGCAAAAGATAGACTACAAAATGAAATCAGTAGTCCATACAAAGAAACACTTCAATAACTACACTGGCTGAGGTCTGCAATACAGATTTTTGCAACTGTTAAACTTGGAAGAACCAGTCATCAGAATTGCATGAAAGGAAGAAAGGTACGAGATTCCAAACGTATTTCCTTAACTATCTCTAAAAAAATGTTGATTGGACAGTCTAATTTGTTACTACCTTCTTGGTTTCTCATGACAGCATCTTCGTTTCCTTTCTTTCTCACTTCTTGCAGTGTTTTGATTGCCTCTAGTACGGAGGTTGTGTAGATTGACAGCTGAAATTACGTGCGCTTACAATGAGGTTTGTGGTTGAGCTACAAAAGCAGACACTTCGGCAAAGATACTACGTTTACAAGGAATTGTGTCAGGCTATGCAAATTACATACAGTTTAGGGTAAAGTTTTCAACACAAGGGAATGCGAGCACATATCAATAATCCCAAAATGTTTTGCTTCCAAGAAGAGTCATTAGACCCCTAAAGAAAGATGGAAGGGAAGAATAGTGAAAACAATAGCTTTACATTAACATGCACAGTGCGGGCCACATAAATGCCGTCCTCTCTAAAATTACAACGTGAAAAGCTCAGTTTGAAAATATGACTACAAAAAATCTTCACTATCTTCTTTTACCTTTTCAAGACAAATTTTCTATCTCCTCTGTTCCGTATTAGATAAATCCTTCAAGGTCAGAGGTTTTCATGTCTTTCGGTGGTTTTACTATTGTGCGAATACGTACGTTTTACCAAAACCATTGATTTGATCAGCAGAACTCTGTGTTCTTAAATCTGTGTATGTTTGTTGTGGTTAAATTTTGTCCTTGGTTTGAACTTTATTTTCCTTTTTTCAAACTCATTATCATACATTACCATGTCCCAAAACAAAGGAAAATGAAAACCAAGGTTAAAACTGGACCACAACATTTCATAACGGGTTTTAATCCTGCTTATTTTTTAAGACTGTATCAACATTTTTCCTCCTTATGAAAACAAAACCAAACAAACATAAATGTCAATCCGTTTAGTATTGAGTATCTTAAATTTGATCATTCACCAAAACTTGCAAAATTTCCCAAACCTGTTCACAGAAAACATGTGAAAGTGAATATCGAGAGCTTACATTCTATTTATTTACCACTTTTAGAAGGATAGAGTTAAAGAAACAAACTAGACAGAGCATAACAGACAAACTCGTTCATTCAATAGAGACTTAGACTTAGTTTTCCAACCTTGAGAAGCCCTTAAGATTTTTTGGACACCCTGCACCCAAAACAATTTATCTATCTTACTGTTCAGCTGTACACTTGTAAATATAATTATTGTTCAAATAAAATATTGTTGTCCATTAAAGACTGCAAATGATTTGAGTAAAACTACGGCTACTCACGTCAGTTGTGCACCATTCAGTTATGAGACTCAGGATTGGGTTGAGTCGGCCTTGTAATTGGAATGCTTTTTCCCAGTCTGGCTCTGTCTCTATATGACGACAAGTCCTTCGAGTTGTTGAATCCATGCCCTTGATATGGGAAGACAACGTCAAGTTTATCCGTAATGTCAGTTATCATTGTTTGCACATTTAACTTTCTAAGTTAAAGTTAAACAAAGTGAAACAGACAAAGTCTTCTCTACTGAACTGTAACCTTGCATGATTACTTCAATCAGACTGACGAAGTCTTGCACGTTATCCTGTAGCTAGATTGCAGCAAAAAAAAAAGGTTTCGGTAAAAAGCCAATCCACGATTGCACAAAAGGATGAAATGATTGATTGCCCATATATATAGGGCTAAACAGGGCCCGTACGAACCCTGCTTTAAACACATTTTATTGACTCTGATCATATGGTATTTGTTATACTGCAATATTTATTCTAACTGCATTTTACAAAATTCAAATACAGAAGGGATTACTGTAAAACAAAAATTGGAAACACGGTCGTTAAGCACGAGCTGAAGCTTTTCGAACCAAAACAGACTTAACAACTAAAAAAATCAACAATATTCGAAATTCTACCTGCATCATGCTTAAGAATTTTAAGAACTCCTGAAGAAAACGGATAAACTTCTCTCGATAGTTTTCTGTCCATTCCGCAGGTGAAGGTTTATGCAGAAGAATATACCTGGTTCAAAAAGAAGAGAAAAACATAAATAACTATTTTCTAACCGAGTGCGAGGTCGGTACAGTCTGTAAAAAACTGTCCAACACAGGAAATAAAATTACTCAGCCATACACTAAAGAAAAATGGTTATGAGGAAAAACAAATCTGGTTCAAAACGGCAAAAATATTGTTGTAACGACATGATTTATGACAAGTTTGTATTTCAAAATTTTTATTGAATGGATTTCACTTTAAGCACTTTAGAGACGAATCTGATAGCTTTACGCGGCAGTGGGAACTGTTGATACTGCAGATATGGTTTTGTTGATATCACGAACTCGCACTAAGACCAAACGGACAGTTTAAGAGTTTCTCACGGGATTAATTCCCGTACCGTAACCTTGCTAAGTTGTCAGAAGGTCTCTTTGGTGTTATGACTCGTAATTTAGAGACTATAAACTAATGAACCCCACGAACAATGCGGCCAAGTTCATTTGGTAGTTTAGTCTAAAGATTGAACTCTCATCAGAGTGTACAGACATATTTGACTGTTTGGTTAACATGTAAAGAGAACCTAAGCAAATGAATGGAGAGCTAATGTAACAGAAAGCATTAGATAAAGAACAATAGCGAACAGAGAACAGTACAACGAAAGAGTGAACAAAGACAGACGCTGGCTCTTAAGCGTTGAAACAAGTAGTACCTCTGAAAAGAACGTTCACCATTAAAAATGTTACTTTCCTGGCACCTCGAGTTATAGTGTGATTACAAAAAACACCTTTTTACATTGTAACCCTCTCAGCCCCATATGACGAAATGTAAACTCTCCCATCTAAGATCCAAATTTTTCCTATGTCCAGTAAAGTACATAGTAAGAAGCTATACTTTTCATGTTATTCCTTTTGGGGATATTTCTTTTCATCATCACTGGCTTGCTTTGTTAATTAGTTCTTGTTTTCTCATTCAAATTGAGTTATTTGCATGTTGCATACGGGGAAGTAGGATGTCGATGAAATGGCTTGGACCGAAATTCTAACAAAAGTTAGCTTTGGAAAGATTTCAAAGATATATCATTACAAAATTATGCAACTTTTACTTTACTACCTTAGGTCGATCAACATGAACTGCGCCCTCCTGAATGGAACGTTGTAGCGCTGAAACTCCAAAATTCTTTGTCGCTCTGGAAAACAAAATTACTATAGTATGATCCAGGTTTTGACAGTCACAGTCGATACACACCACTTAGTAACCGATATCATGGTCTTTTTGGGGCAAAACTCAGACCAAGGCACTGATGTGTGGACCGAAGGTCTGAAATTTCCAACAAATTTAATTTACAAAATATTTAATTTACAAAAAAGAGAAAGTGTTTGCAATGCCCGTGGTCATTAGAAGAAAATTGATGATTATCAAAAGACCTTTAAGAGAATCCTCAAGTGAACCTTATGAAGATCATCAAAAGACCTCAAGAGGACCTTCATGAAGATCATCAAAAGACCTCAAGAGAATCCTCAAGAGGATGTTCATGAAGTTCATCAAAACAACTTTAAGAAAATCCTCAAGAGGATGTTCATGAAGATCATCAAAAGACCTTGCAGAGAATCCTCAAGAGGACCATGAAGATCATCAAAAGACCTCAAGAGGACCTTCATAAAGATCATCAAAAGACCTCAAGAGAATCCTCAAGAGGATGTTCATGAAGTTCATCAAAACAACTTTAAGAAAATCCTCAAGAGGATGTTCATGAAGATCATCAAAAGACCTTGCAGAGAATCCTCAAGAGGACCATGAAGATCATCAAAAGACCTTTAAGAGAATCCTCAAGAGGACCTTCATGAAGATCATCAAAAGACTTCAAGAGAATCTTCAAGAGGGCCTTCATGAAGATCATCAAAAAAACCCTGCAGAGAACCCTCAAGACGATTATCATGAAGATCATCAAAAGACCTTTAAGAGAATCCTCAAGAGGACCTTCATGAAGATCATCAAAAAACTTAAAGAGAATCCTCAAGAGGACCTTCATGAAGATCATCAAAAGACCT
>JAOBAT010096869.1:0-16589 GCA_026413305.1 Hydrozoanthus tunicans | reverse complement strand
ATTTACCTGAAGATGACTTTATAAGTCGAAAACGTTTGTTTTAAACTACCATTTAACTTTTATACCATTTTTGATATATAAAAGATGTTGAAATGCAAATCAACAAGTAGCCAGTCAAAACATTCTCAATGATACCTGAAAGCAAAGAATGTGCATGGTCATGCATTGTTTGATTCTCAACAAACATTACCCTTTTAAGATTGTAACACAAAATTGTTAAAACCGTCTGCTTGCAGGCTAGGTTTGTTCAACATACAACAAAGCATCACCCTTGTACATTTTGTGTTTACCGTTTAAGGTTTGCCAGCTTTCCTAACCTGTCCATGTAATAATTATATGCCTTGACAACTGTGACATTAAGGAAGTCTACAACTTCTACAGTAGATTGACTTCCACAATCATCTCATGTATATGAGTACAAAGAGCTGACTCTGACTTTCACAGACTTTTTTCTACTACTTTTCTTGCTCCATAAAAACTAGTCCCGAGGCAGGTTAATTTTATCCAGCTAACAAAGCGTTGTTTCAATAGTGAACTCATCTCAGAATCAGAGGAAATGCAACTCTGGTCAACAGGCCGAGTTGCTATGCACACCAAAACACCGGCCCGTCGAGGGCTAGGGGGGAGGGGGGCTGCAGCTCTGCCAATGATTTTCTTGTCCTTCCCAGTTTCCATGTTAGATTAATCATGAATTACTGAACAATGACTGTACTTCTACGCTAGCCATATACTCACAGCGCCCCTCCCCCAAACAATATCAATTTCATTTCGATGAGCCTGAAATGAATGGAAGAAATAAAAAAAAGCTGACCAAGCGAATGTATGGAAAATACTCCTCACCGGGTGGCTACTTTGATACTAGCTAAATCCTTTCTTGATCCTGAGTAGCTAATTAGGCAAGCACTTTTCTCCAGTTTCTGTAGTGCTGAGCAGATGAGAGTCTTTGACTCCCCCTGGACAGGACACTAGTTAAGCCATCGCAGGTTAGTCCCTAGCAGAACTGATGCTCACTTATATAGCTGAGTCGACTAAAACAAAGTCATGTAAAGCGTCTTGAAGGACACAACACAGTAGTTTGACTGGGGCTCGTACACGCTAACTGTTTGGCCACTGCAGCACCGACTACTTTGATACTAGTTTGCCAATATTAAGTGGCAACTGTGTTGTCTGTTGTCAAAAAATCCAACTCTTCAAAGTTGCTTTCAAAAGGATCACAGGATTTAAGCCTTCAGAAAAAACAGCATACTCACCTAAGGGTATCAAAGGTTTTTCAGCAAGCAATCTGGAATGATCAAATAACTCACTGTTCACTTCCTCTTTTGTAGTATGTTCACCTTTCCGGATGCAGACCACACTGTTCTCATAGTCAAATTTGTTGCCAAAGAACTCAAAGAAACCCTCAAGCAAGGTCTCTAGTAGAGAATTAAGACATAAAATTGTTAAAGTGCTTATTAAGCCATTTTGTCATTGGTATTTTTATTGTGTTAAGTGCTTTTGCAATATTTCTATTCAATTGTAAATGGATAAAAATGCTTATAACTGACCATTTTAAATCAGTGAAATAAGCTTTCAAAGTAGTGCATTCAGTACAAATAAAATTCAGCATTTTATGATATTTTTATTTATTTATCCTCACTACTCCTGGGTAGTTGGAGAACCAAACAGGTTTTACAACCCAATAATTGGACTCCATGGACCTATAATTTATTGTTTCATTCTTATCCAAGAAGATGCAAAGATTTAACTGATTGCAGAGCAATGGCATCATCTTCTCCTCAGATATTTAAGACCTCGATGATCCAGCACCGGGAATCGATCCCTGGCCTACTGCGCAACAGATGGGTGCCTTACCAAATGGGCTAACCAGGTGGTGGTCAGTTGACATCACATGGTTTGAAAGGACTCCAGGCTGCTCTATACTGGCATTTATAGTGAACTACTGAGTCTTTTCTCCAATATGCTTTTGAAAAAGAAAAAGAATGCCTAGAGCAAAAAGTACCAACTGAGCTACAGGAATTCTCGTAGGGAACAGATCACTTAATATAACTTGATTCTGAAGAAGGAATCCCAGGTATACTGTACATCCTGTTGACTGCTAGGTTCAGCTAGCACTATGCGACCTTTTGGCTTTTTACCAACTCTATCCAATGTACACTACTGGAATAATTGTTAAAGTGCATATGAAGGGAAAAATTGTATTACTTCAGTGGACACACTTTGCTAAATGGGAAATAGTGGTGAAAAAACATTGTCAAAATATTTTATGGTTCTTGAGTTAGTAACATTTATAGTTCTCAACTGATGATGTCATGTACGGTTTGGACAAATTTTCATTTTAATTGATTCTGCTGCCATTCCATAACATTTGGATGTTACTTTTAGGCTGCTGATGTATCTTGAGATAGATAGATCATCAGTGCAGGTTTGGCTCAGACTTGTTCAAAGGTTATAAATTTGCAGCAGATTTAAATAAAATGCAAATTTGTCTGAACCATACATGTTGTCATGAGTTAAGAAGTTAAATGTTAATATCTCAAGATTTTGACAAAAATTTTTTCAACACTATTCCCCGTTTAGCAAGGTCTATCCATTGAAGTAATACAATTTTTTACTTCATAATTATTCTTTTTAAACATCCATCTACAGAACCAAGTTCAGTGAGCTTTTCCCCATCATCTTGAAGCTCAGTGGGTTGAGTATCTGATTGGCGGGTCATGGGTTCCAGGAAGACTATTCTTCTAAGGAAAGGAAGCTTTTGAAAACAAGAATACTTTAACAGTATTAATACAAGCTGTAGTCTCCTTCACAGACGTCAGGCTTCCATTCTCTCCCCATGGAAGCCACAATGGCTGTGAAGGAGACTATCCAAGCTGTAAAATGCAAAAAAACCTTTTCATCATTTGTTTCTAGACAATATTAATTTTCATCCCAGTGTGTACTGGGATAGCAGCTCAAAGTGTCACTAACCCAAAGTCTGTTGATTGTTGCTGGGTGCTAGGTTCTCCACGTTCTTGAAATAGCTGCAGTCCCATCCATCAATAATACTAGTACTCCTGTTCACGTCCTCCTGTGAGGAATTTCCTTCTGCATGAAAACTGAAAGAGTCTGAGTCACTTTTCCCTCTGTTGCATTCACAAACACAACCAGCCTTCCTGCGATGATCTGCACAATCTGCAGCCTCAACTGTCCTACCACCGCTTGATGTTGGATGATGATCTGCCACACAAATGGGCCACGTGCCGATGTTTTGGAGTGAAGGGATAACAGGGGGTTGGGTACACTGAAGGTAGTACAGGACTAATACAGTCAGGGCATAGCTAGTTAACTGCCCCACCCCTCCCCCTGACAGACCCTTGGCTTTGGCCCAAACTCTTACAATCCATATCAGCTGAGGAACTCTTGGATCAAGTGACATAAAATCCTTGAGCAATTCCGTGTTACAAAGTCCAAGTCTGTATAAAGAACCATGAATAAAATGTCAGTCTTTAAAAAAATCCAGAAATTAACGTTAAGTATCGCAAATGAAAATCTTACATTATTTTCTAATTGTTTTTGCATTTCTATAGCGCCCTTTCCATATTAATGCTAAAAGGCACTTTACATTGATCAGTTTACCCCCAGCGGACCAGAAGTTTATATAGGCGCAGTTGGCAGCCACTTCAAAGCGGTCCATGTATGCTGGTACTCATTTTACCAACCCCGGAGAGATGGAAAGCTGAATGGCCTTTAGCGGGAAAGAAGGTCGCCCAAATATTCAACTCTCAACCAGGCCGGGGATCGAACTGGGGACCTCAGGATCGGGAGGCAGAGATCTTACCACTGCGCCAACCCCTCCCCTAGTTTTCCAATTAAGTTGCTGATTACAAAGTCTACACAAATTTTCCTAAAAGTTAATTCTAATGAATAGTCAAGAAACTGCACTTTTGAAGTACTCAATGCACCTTTTTCGCACCTGTTTAGAATTAGTATTCAGTGAGAAAAAAAATTCAGCCTAGTGAGTAAGAGTAAGTACAAGTAATAAAAGTAATAATCATAAGTAATATATTAATGTTATAAAGTGAAAATTACAAGTTGGTGAGTCAACTCAATCCTGTTGACGTTTTCACCAAACATTAAGAAGACTGAAAACATACAACAAGATGTTAAAAATTCATGTGTAGCCATTTTTAACCCTTTTTCAGCCCAAAACAAGTTAAAATGGTGTGTTGCTATATTCTCCCAACCAAGGCTGGTACTTTTCCTAAAACTAGATTAGGAGAAATTTGCTTTTCATCTGCAGTGGCCTTCTTTGTTTGACCATTTCCCATTTTATTACAAAATATCTTACTTTGTATGAGTTATGTTTACTAAGGAGAAGTTGAATGTTAATAAACTGGCCAAAACTTAAGGGGTCAAGAAAAGGAAAAGAAAAAAAACTATTGCAATATCAACAACAACAACTTGAAATATTTCACAATTATTCTTTTAAATATTTACATTGATACTGGCCACCTGCAAATATCAGATGCAGAATTGAGTATAGTGATCACTTATATCAGAAAAGATATTGCCACTTATAATTTCAATAGCTGGCTTATTGATAAAAATATTGTCTATTTAAGAGGCAGAGCTATTGTGAACTCATAAAGGTTTGTCAATAGTCAAACTGCATTACCTGCAATGTGCAAAAATTTTAAAACAGAATTTCCAATAACTTGAAAATAAATAAGTCAATAACTCTACCTGTTGTTCACCGAAAGGTCACAAAGTAATCCAGAGGGTTGATGGGTAAATCTAATCAGAGGACACTTGGCCATTATGACAGGTATGATATTCGTGCAACCTGGAGCAAAACTGCGAAGCACAGTAACAACTTCTGAGAAAATGCTTTCATTCTTAGCTGAGACTCGTTTTTGCTGGCAGGAAACTTGTTCTTCCATATGTGAATGTTTGACTAAAAGACAGATGTCAAGATCACAATTCCTCCATCCAAGACCATAAGCTGATGAACCGAACGCTTTGACATCACAATCTTTGAACACCTCTTGGAAGATCTCCTTTAGCAGCTGGCAAACTAAATTTCTCAATTTGATTTCACCATCTTTTAAAGCAAGTTCTTCAATTATTGACTGAACTTGTCCTTGTACCTGTTAGGACAAAATTAATAATAAAAGTAAAAAATGATTAAAACCTTTTTTAACATGCAAACCGTCAAAAAAAAATTATACAAACAAAATAAATTAAGAAATATAAAAAATTATAAAAGTAAGATAATTTTTTAACTGCAGACCTACAGTACTCCAAAAACAAATACTCCAATCTGCATTATCAGGTTGATAGTAGATGATATATTAACCTGAATCATTCTAAATAATACAATTATAATTACAATTATACAGAAAATGAGACCTAATCAAGGCAGAGAAGCGGCCAAAAAACCAAAATAAAACATGCATAGCCTCCTACTGCTCACTTGTAACAAAATCAACCCTTAGAAATTTCTGTAGCTTACAGTTGATAAAGTTATACTTTTTATCTAGTTGAAATACTGTAAATTTAACTCACCCCTGAAATGCTCTGCAGTTTTTCAATTAACTCTCCAGTCAGAAAGCCTGGAAATGTAGTCTGTTTCCTAGTGTTGGAGCCCTTGTTATCTTCCTTTCCTTGTTTTATATGGCTTGGGGATAATTTTGTTTCTTTGTCACTGTGTTTTGGGTTTGAAAAGGTTCTTTCTTTTACTTTCAGGTGTTTACCATTAAACAATGGCAGTCTCTGTTCCTTCAATACAGCACTCACAGCTTCCTTGTACTCAAACTCCACAATAGCATAAGCACTCTGAAACAATTTCGAAACAATTGTTTTAATAACATTTATTTACAAATAAATATCTTGCACTCCTACTGTAAGCCTAGAGGTGGTGGAACTAGGCTAAAAACTGACAGTTTCCAAAGTACTTATAAGTAAGCCCTGTCAAACACTTTGAATAACTTTATACCTCAAAATAACAAACCTGTTGGGTGTTGAGAGAACTATGAGCCCCCTAAAGTAAAAGAATATTTTGAACCAAACCTAACACTAACAATCTGTGAGGACAACTAGAGGAGGAAAACTATGAGTTGTTGCACTAAAACAGTGGTAGTTTACATAACACTACCAAGCCTGTGGGATGGTGGGAAAATTATGGGTAATAGTGAATTTTTAACAGCTTATATCAACTGACGGTCAGCTCAAAAATTTTCCCCAAAGGTAAAATAATACAAGCAACAAATTCCTCCTGCTTTCATCACAGCATTGTAGATAACAAGGTTGAAAAGCAATGCAGACTTGTCTTGCAACAAAATTAAGCTGCTACAGGTTTAAAAAGTTTGTTGTAGGAAGAAGAAGGTCAATCTACTTTTTGAAATAAAACTTGTAGATACTAGTGCAAAAACGACATGACTGTTGATAAAGTTCTCAATTCTCCCTATGTTATCCCTGTTATCTGTTGATAAACATTGGGAGAATTTGGTGTTTCATACAAAGTCACTTACTACGTCATTTTTGCATGAGGCCCTTCAACTTGTCTCACAACAAGATGTCATCAGCAAACCAATCAGAAACAAGAATTTGCTCAATTGCAACAACTAAGAGACAAGTTTGTATGTGGATGAAAAAACACATAATATAGTTTGTTTTGCAGCAATGGTGGGAGACGAGCTGCTCATATTACAGTACCTTAAGTGGTAACCATCTGTTGGCTGACAGACAGCAGACTGTGTGTAACATGTTGACCAATTGTGATAATCATCGGATAAGTTGACAGTAGACGATTGTTTTTGGTTACTTTATGGTTAACTTTTTCAAACTTGATGGCTTGTAAAGGAGCTGTTTATATTGTTTTAGTTTACAACTTGTATTTACTTAGTAACTCGCAATTCATCTTCTCCCATTTAGAGGAGGCAGCAGCTTACCATCTCTTGTCAACCTTGCCATTGTTGATAGGCACATGCAAAGTCTTTTTTCTGCATACTACCCCAGGTCTTAAAAAAAAACCCTTCCGTTTTATTCACTAAAAGTTTCTGTTTCCTTCCAAGAGTCCAAAAGTTGCATATCTGTCACTGCCAAAAAATCTCTGACAGTACACTTGGACAACAGGCTAACCAGAGTGAATTTGCGATGGTGCTGCAGTTTTTTGTTTGAGTAAAATTCAATCGACGGGTAGAAGCAAAGCGCAGCTAGAAGTTGTTTTTTCTTTAGCTTATCATTGTTAAGCTGTTTGTAATTTTCTATTAGGGGACATTCAGTTGAGATAAATTACTGCTCAATCACAGTCTTGGGAGATCCCCCCAGGCCCTATAAAGGCTATATATTATATTCATGTTATGATAGAAAATTCACTCCATAGGCACTTTAAAGCTACAAACCTTGTTCTTATCAACAAAAACTCTTGCAACTTTGCCAAATACATCAAAAAATGAAGTAAGTTCTGCTTCAAGTGAGCCTGAACATTTGAAACCAGTAACATAGATACTCTTTTGGGCTGAATCAAGCCTGCTTTTCTTGAGACTGAGAAGCCGTTGGTGTTTCTTTCCCTTGCTGTGTAACTCTAACTGGGACACTTTGGGTGAAAAATAGAAAATAAGTTAATTTGTTTCGGAATCTTTGTATTTACGAATTTTTTTTTATATTGCAATAATTTGGAAAGGAAGTACAACCAAGGTGTAAAAACAGTTGCCAACTTTTTGAAATTCTAATGCTGGAAATGTCTACATATACACACTTCTTTGACGAGGTGTGATACTCCATGATGCCTTGTAACAGTGATTCGAAACTGAATTTGTTGTTAAAAAACTAAAACTTAAACTGCTCAGTTGTCACACAAATGCAAAATGCGGGAGAAAATGCTGGGTTTTACAATTTCTATTAGAATGCGTGAGATTTCCCCTAATTTTCACTGTGGCAACTATGAACAGAGGAGATGAACGTTTAAATACTGCACATAGTCGTGAGGAAAGTGACCATAACTAATAAGGGAAAATCTTGTTTTTTTAAAACTAAACTTAATCAATCGGTCGAGTGTAACAGTGCTACTGCTTATATATACATTTTTAAAACTATAACTTTTATGGTTATAACTCTGGACAGGCCTTGTGTTATGTAGTCCCCCGTATCTCCATGAAGTTGATCAACGTACGATCAACGACAGCAAATCGATCACTGACTACAAAACTTAGTTACTCACCAGATGGTACAAAAACGCAACACACTTCACAGAAAACATTGTTTGACGTGCAACTGCTACTTTGGGTAGACATGCCCTGTCCTAAATCGCATTACGAGGTCTTTGACAAGTCCATTTTTCTGCCGCCATTTTAAAATTTTCTTTACGAAAAAGACTGGGGCCTAGAACTCGCCCCAGTCGCCGATGTACTAGGCCGAGGCTCAGAATAATATCAAACAGACAAAAATTAAAAATAACTAAATATTTATGCAATGAAAGTAAATAACCCTCAAAATTATCAGTAATTGAATACAAACTGGTATAACTTGTAAAACAGGTGAAATAAGTTAATCATTACCGATGGATGCTCTTGGTCTACCTCTTAGCTAGAGTGTAAGAATGCATGATAAAAATTACTACTTACGGTTCAACCCCTCAAGACGTGCACCCAGATAAGACAGACACCTCTATAAAACATCACTTAATCTTGGTCCCTGTTGGGCATTTACTCAGTCATTTATTTTTTCTTTTAGTCTCTATAAGACTGTTGCCTCTCTAATTATAAATAAGACAGACAGTAAAGGCTGGTCCCGAAGGTGTCTGTATTAGAGATGTTTGACTTCAATATATGAGTAGGTATTCAAACCTCAGTGAACAAACCAAATAGTCAAGTAAGTCCAAGATTTATAAATAATGATAACAGATTTTGTAGCCTTTGAGCATCTACTGCTTCTATGAGAAAAAAAACGAAAACCTATTTTCAAAATTTCTTCAAACTTATGATTTCTTACCTATTAAAGTCAGACTTAGGTAAGAAAACATAAACTTGAAGGAACTTTTTTTTATTATCTTGGTGTTAGCATGCTCAAGGTTTTGTAAGTAGTAAAGTAGTGAGCCTCTGTGTTCCAGCTTAGTAGCCAGGAGTTTTTGCAGGAGGTTGCACTTGAAAATGGGGAAAAGCAAAACAATGTGTGACAAAGGTGCAAGCCCCTAAAGCGGTTTTGGGACATGCTCCCTGCATAACTTTAAAGGCTAGGGTTTTCTTAAGCCATAAAACATCATCATTGTCATCTTTTTTCATTTAACATCCGTATTTTCCCATCTAGGATGGGGTTGGACGGGCGATGACTGCTCTCCAAGCTCGTCGATCCTGGGCCACATGCTCCTATACTCCCAGTAAGTTCATATCCTGCCTTACAGAAATGAAATGTCAAAACCTCAAAAATGTGGGTATTGTTTAAACTTCAGACTTTAAAAACTATTTTTGTTAATCAAAACTGGAACATGTTTTGCTGAATTTAAGTTGCATTCTACAAACAGTGAATCAAAACAGAATTATACTATACTTAATTTTAACCTTCCATATATTCAAACTTGGTAGTGTCTTGAGATAGGGGCAAGTAGTCATCTACATTATTCCCTACTTGTACCTTTAGAATTCTAGAAGAATTTTACAGTCAGGGACAAAGAATTAAATATTTGCTTATGAATATTCATTTGTTAGACAGTCTTTTTCAAGACAACTTTTTCTAGTATATTTGTGAGACATTGACATTAATTTTATGATAACAACTGCAAACTGTTGTTAACTCTTCTCGACATGTATTCAGAAGATGGATGAATGACCGAAATTCAGTCACACCAATGATGCTCCCATGAGCCCCTCACTCTTATACAACAACCCCCATAATTATGGTAATTAATGGATCCCAAACAGAAAACTTAAGACCAGTTGATCTGCCCCCATTCATTAAAGTGACTGTTCATTACGATATTCATAGTTGTTTGTGGTTTTTTCTTCTTTGGAAGCAAAGATGAATAAGCCAACAGCACAATCTGATTAGGTAGCTCAACTTTTTATTACTCATAAAACCAAAACTCTGGGTTGGGGTGTAGCATTTCTCAACTGTTTCACTTAATACCAAACACTAAAGACCATAGCATATGCTTTTTTATTATTCTGCCCTGACAGATTAATTCTAGGTTAGATGAGATCTTTATTAAAGATGAGAACTTTGATCCACACTTAATTTGTTGTTGGAAAACTTGCAACCTTGATGAAGAATGTAATACATTAATTTTTTAACTTTTAGCCTATCATTTTAAACATTTTTTTGTTAGTAAAGCCCAATTTTGGTTCTTGAGTGTGCACATTTATCAAAAGTACTAGTGATTGTTATCTTACACATAGAAAGTTTAATTTTTACATCAAAATTTGATTACCACTGAAACACCTGCCAACCCTTTCCTACCTACAGCATTTATCAACATCTAACTTCTCCTTAAATTTTGGAATTGAAAACTCTCCTAAAATTCTCCAGACCTAGAAGAAATGGTATATTCCTTCTATCCTTATAACAGAAATCGTTGCCTCAACAGCCCAGTTGGTAAGGCACCAGTCTGTTGTGCGAGGTCTGTAGACTTGAAGGTGCTGCCTTTGCTTTAACATCTGCAAACAAGTAGACCTCCATGTCTTCTTGGATAAGGATGTTAAACCTTCAAGTCCCTGGTAACAGACCCCAAAGGGGACCTTGAGTCCTACTGCTTGTTACCCTTGACTCCCATGAATGGAGGAAGCAGATGACAACATATCGACACTAAATTCACTTGATCAGTGATAAAATTTTATTAGAATGCGACTCAAATGTTAAGGCAACCATTCAAGTAGAGATCAGAAAGGCCCCCTTGGCAACACACCGGCCCCAACACCCCCCTGGTGCATACTCATTGAAGAAACAAAACTCCATTGATTATGACATGGGTCAAAACACTCTACTGTGTTTAAATTTGATATTCCATCGTACCCTCCAATAGCATACAATCTGCCACCTAGGGTCACCACAGCAACACGGCTTCTTCGAGTGTTCATTGGTGCCACAAAGGTCCACTGATCTGTATTGGGATTGAAACATTCCACAGTGTTCAGGAAAGCACTTCCATCATAGCCACCACAAACATAAATTTGACCATTTAGAGAAACAACACCGACTCGGCAGCGGCGAACTGTCATTGGAGGGCCTGGTGACCATGAGTCCTTCTGTGGATCATACACTTCCACAGTATTGAAAATGGATAACCCGTTATGACCCCCAATCACATAAAGTTTACCATTTAGCTGTGCCACACCAGCAGCACTACGGAGGGTAGCCATTGGAGCTAAGAAATTCCATGAGTTAGTTGAGGGTACATAACACTCCATGGTATTCAATGATATGTGTCCATCGTATCCACCAACAATGTAGATTTTGCCATTCATTGTTGCAGCTCCAAGGGCACTTCGACGGGTGTTCATTGGTGCCACTGAAGACCAGTTCTGTAACTGTGAGTCAAAACATTCCACTGTGCTCAATCTCTTGTGACCATCAAAGCCTCCCAGAGCATACAGCTTTCCCTCAAGTACAGCCACACCAACACGAGTCCTGAGGGTGCTCATGGGCAATCCTGATGTCCATTGTCCAGTTAGGATATCAAAGCACTCCACAGTAGAAAGTGCTTCACCTGATGATGTCAACCCACCTTAATGGACAAAGAAAATAACTATTACTAAATAACAACAATTTATTTTTAACGAAACAATAATAATAAGGCTAAGGCTAAGTTTCTATACTCACCCATACTTCATTATGCATACGAAGTTATTAATCACTGGAGGTAAACCATGCTTTATGAGCAACCAAAAATTTTTGAAATCACTGTTAGGGTTAGGAGTAATGGTTAGGGTTGGGGCGAGGATTATATCTTTTAACTCACGAAATGAAAATGTAGAAAAGTTTGACGACCATTAACTGCATGAAAGTTTGGCAGCAATTACTGTATGCTTAATTAATCAAATCTCAACAGGACTCTTTCTAGGGAAAAAATAGGGAAAATCTGAGTGTTGCAAATGCGGAAAAAGTATGAAAACCATAGACGAGAGTCCACTGTTTCTTTGGGTTCAGTAACCATAGCAACAACAGAAGCACATGAAAATTCCTACTTATCAAAAATATTTTTGCTAAAAATCACAAAAGAATTATTCTCCTAGTCTAGAAGAAGTCTTTACATTACCTCTACTTTTCTTATGTTCCTTGATGTTTTCTTGGTTGGCAACATGTGGAAACTATAGTTTTAACTTCAAGCTTACAATAAAAGAAAATTAGCCCTGGAAGGGGTATTTGTGTCAATCGTATCTCAAAAGTTAACTTAGGCAACCGACTTTTTTATTCCATTTTTAGAGGTTACATATAATGATTGACAAATGGCGAAAGTTTGACAAAAATCTCTGTAGGTTCTATTTCAATGGAATGAGCTTAAAGCTGTGCTACAGTAGATAAAATTGCCCTTCCCCCTTTCCAATCCCAGAACACTCCCAAAAATAAAGTTGGCTAGTTGGACTTTTTTCAACACTTTATGCTGAAAAGGAATAATAATTATCAAAATTACTGTTTCCTTTTTCTTACCAATAGCATAGATCAATCCTGCCGCCTCGCTGCAGCGGCGGGGCCTAGTTCGCGTTGACTGACACTTCGACCTTCGTTCTGGTATCAGTAGAAAATCTTTCGCCTCATCTACCAAATCGCGGCAAGCATGATTTAACTTGATGAGTTCTTCACCGGAAACTGTATCACACAAGTAGCGCGGGTTCATCAGGGGGAGACGAACATGTTTTAACAGCTCCGAGATAAAGTCTTTCCTCTCGACAACGTCCATTTTTACCCACTGCAACACAGCTTCAAACACTTCTTCTTCTGACCGTACATTCAGTTCCTCCCTTGAAATGAGGCCTACAACTTCTTCTGGTGAGAGACTCAGGAATTCTTCGCTTTTTGCAACATCGCTGAAGGTTTTCATGGCGTACGCGTCGGCCGCCTCAACTAACTCCGAACATGAAAACGTTTCGGCAAAGGAACGGATGCCGAGGCAATTGTTTGGGTGAAGAACTCTGTGCAAGAACTCTACACACGCTTGTTTCACTCCAGCCAATTGTAACAGATTTGCTGCACAAAGTAAGCTTTGAACATTGTTCACATTGATCTCTATTCTTCCCGTGTAACAGAAGTTTATCAAATCAACCAAGGCCCCAAATTCTATCCCGTGAAGAACGATTTCTTGAAGCCGACTTTCAATCATGTCTCCAGTAAACATAGCATCGAAATACTGGCTAGCGGCAGCTAGAACGACCCGATGAGACACTAACTTTGAATCACCGACCTTTAAAGTAACATCACACAGTTTTCCATCAAGACGTAGTCGATATAGTCCAGTAAACACTTGAGAGGAAAAATCAGAAACACAAAACAACAAACTCTCTTCTGTCGCCATGTTGAGCACAACAAAGTCACGTGATGTAGTTTGTGCCCCTGTGGTAATAAACGGGACGGGTGGGGCAGAGGGTTTCGAATTTCTAATAACTTTTTTCTAATAACTTTCTTTGTTCGGCTTTTTAAGTAAGTCAAGTAGCGCGTCTGATCTTCTAGGTTTCAATCTAGCCTAGGTGTCTGCCAGTGCAGGCCAAATAATATCTAAAGTTTGGCAACAAAAATTCTTTGGATTACCAACAAAAAGTAAGGTGACAGTCAAAACTTGTAGCTTTTACTTGTAAAAGGAAATCGTTTAAACATCGTTTAATAAAGACAATGAACATTGTTCATTGTCTTTATTAAACAATTTCCTTTTCATTGCCGTTTTTACTATGTTATAAGGGTACTTAAAAATATCCCAGTTTATCGTTTATTTTGGCAAGCACATTGACTTTTGAATGAAAAAGTTTTGAATTCTATCTAAAACATGCAAAAGGAGAAGAACATCCGATACTTGTCAAAGAGTACATTTGAAAATACACACGGTTAAATGGATAGCAGTATAACTAGGCTTGGTAGTTAGAGGTGAAGATTTACTCCCAAACTGACTAAAATTAGCAAGTGGCTGATCTTTTCTTTCTTATTAATTCCCTTATTTTTTGGGTTGAGTAAGTTCTTTCTCGAGCCTTAGTGGCCAAATAGGCTGGTGTTGACTCCCCTCGTACAGGCCATTAATCCATCGCAGGTTAGCCCGCAGTTGAAGCTGGTACTCATTTATTCAGCTGAGTTGACTGGAACAAGTTGGTAAAGTGTCTTGCCCAGGTGAGGGGGAGATCTTCCCTTTTTAGGATATATAGGCAGCCATGTTTTAATCAAAAATGGGGTATCGATTTTGACAATTTTGCTGCCATCATGCTCCACTCAACTCTCAAGTTATAAATAGGGTAGAGAAAATCACAGTGTTTGGTCATAAATAGGGTAAAGGTTTTGGGAAGCGAGCCAAACATTCCTACCAGTACCATTCCTACCCCCAGGACACAACACATTATTGGTTAGAATTAGCTATTAAACCACTCAGAAAATGCATTGTTCATTTTGGGTTCATTTGAGAAAAGACTAAGATGTCAAGACTAAAGTTCAGCAGTTCAAAAGTTTTGATACTTTACATTAATGTATCAATGCATCCCTTAAATTAATGGGAACTCATACTCACTATCTGTGTTAGAAAAATCTGCTGTATGCTATGCATTTGTAGCAGGATCAACAACATCATCAACATGGGCATAGCAAAATTAATGAATAGCAAGAAAATAGGCTTAATTTGGAGGTTGTATATAGAAAATAATACAAGACAGCTTAAATACTTCTTTCACTGGTATATTTTATGTTCTAGTGAAACTTTGTCAATGAAAAAGACTAGTAAAAGACTAGATAAAGCTGGGTTGTGCAGTTATTATTGTAAATTGACTTGAATTGATTATTAGAGATCTCAAACCACTGACTAGCGTTCACGACATGACCGCAGAGTGTTATACTGTAGGTTGAAGCTAGGATCATCTTTAGAGTTAGTCCACATAAAACTTCGGACACAGATTCCATAACAAGCAATATCAATGACACCAGCCACACTAAATCATGAAAAAATTGGTAATTTTGAGGAAAGGTGCCAAAAGTTGTCCCCCAGGGAAAGATACTCCCTATATTGGGGTGGTGGGTAAGACCATCATATTTTTTAGGGGTTAAAATTTTCAGTCTGGTATTTTTTAGAGGTTGTTAAAAGGCGCGCACCTTTATTAACTGCATACCGCGTTCAGCGCAACACAAGGGTATTTAGTGCCGACCCACTAGCTACCCAGGGAAAAATTTCAGCTTTCAATAATTGGTATTTTTTAGGGTAATTTCAAAACCTAGAGGTATTTTTAGGGTTGAAAAATGTTATCCCTTGGTATGTTTTTAGGGTATTTTCAGGACTTTTTGACAGTCACCCCTACCCTTTTAGCCCTGGACATTGGACTGGAAAAACTATTTAAGCTGTCTTGCTTTGCTCATCAGCGATGAGTAGGTTAAAAAAATGTAAGATCAAAAATATAAAATGGCAGCCCATAAGAGTTTGGACTGCAAAATAGATTTAGATAGCAGTTCCAGTTTTTTAAGTAAAGTAAAGGGTTCATATTCCATGTTAATACTCAAAGGGGCTTTAGTATGATTAGCTCTTTTCCCAGCAGACCAGAGGCATGTATAGGCGCAACTGACAGCTGTCCAAAGCAGTCCAGATATGTTGGTACTCATACTAATTACCAACCCCAAAAGGATGGAAGGCTGACAGGACTTTAGTAAGAAAAAAGACCATCCAAGTCTGTATATACAATATACAATATTAGATTATAATATTAAAATATTATTGCTATAGTTTACGAACTAGACCTATATCCATTAAAGGGTTCTCAAAAATACTGGACACTAATGTGAATTATATAATAGTTGGTGAATGACTTTCTAAAGGAAGTAGTTCGGGGAAGTTGTTTGCTGGTATATCTTAAGATATATTAAGTATCTTCGTAGAAGTTTAACTTCCCTGGATTCTTGAGAAAGTTATGATCTCTTAAAATTTTTGGATTAGTACCACTGACAGTGTTTACTTTGTAAATCCATCCAGTTTGCAGGCTCTTTTCAAAACAAGCATACTAAAATGAAACCTGAACTTTGATATTATAGGCACATTTTTAGTGATGTAATATTTACAAAAAAACACCTGTGGGTCCTCAAACAAAGGAATTTTTGTTTCAGACTATCAATCAATTAACAGTCAACTCATTAATTAATGACATTGAATGAAACTCACCAAAAAAAATATGATACTTAACTCACATTTCTAAAATCTGTTATTTTTTCTAAGAAGTGTCTAAGTACCATTGCAACTGAAGGGTGAGCAATGATTTGAAAAATGGTGCTTGGTGCTTCTAGATTACAATTTATTTAAATTAGTCTGATATAAGCACAAAAAAATTCTCAAAAACCATTTGAAAAGTAGAGAAGAACCCCATGAAAGTAACAGCTTGAATTATGGTATTTAAAAAAAATCGCTTGGCTGGATTTAGTCTCCTTTGCAGCTTTCATGGCTTCTGCCCCCC
>JAOBAT010096858.1:0-16594 GCA_026413305.1 Hydrozoanthus tunicans | reverse complement strand
AAAACAAAGGAAAGACATAAGGGAAAGACAAAAACAAAGGAAAGACATAAGGGAAAGACAAAAACAAAGGAAAGACATAAGGGAAAGACAAAAACAAAGGAAAGACAAAGATAAAGATAAAGATAAGGATAAAGACACAAAAAGGAAGGCAAAGACAAAGGCAAAAGTAAAGACAAGACAAAGGCAAAGACAAACGGCAAATGCAAAGACAAAGAAAAAGACAAGCGGCAAAGACAAAGGCAAAAGCAAAGGCAAAGACAAAACAAAGAAAATTTTAAAAGAAGTAACATGACCTACAGTTTACTGTTACTCATTTGTAGCACTTTGCCGCCTGAGTACACTCTCTTTTATAGGAACGTCTAATTAATGTTCTTAAGTATTTTCCGAATTTCAGCTTCAAGTGTTTTCGTAATGTTCCATTTATTAAACAAACCGACCGGAAGCCCAAACATGCTTTACCTTGAATACATACGCATTCTTTATAAGAACAACTTTATAAGAACAACGAGGCTCAGATTGGCCAAAATTTAAGAACAATTTAAGAACGAGCTGAGGCTCGGGCTCGATAGCTGATAATTTTTATTGAGCCTTGATCTTTAACTAAACAATGCATAAGGAATAAAAAATGCTTTTAGTTTATCGTTACTATACACTGGAAATATTCTCGGGGAAAAAGACTCAGCTGTGAATACACGATAAATCAATAGATCGATAGATCAAACTCGTTTTCCAATGCGTGTCTTACCATATAACTTAAGCTTAATTTTTCTTCGATTTAAGCCACACTTAGAAATAAGAATAATTTAAGAACAATTTGAAGCTCAAATCGCCAAAAAATTAAGAACAATGAGCCTCGGTTAAATTTACTGGTTCTTACAAAAAAAAGCATGAATAGGTCGCTAATAGGCCGCTACTATTCCTGGGAAGAAAGAAAAATATAATAATAATAATAATAATAAGCATAAGTTTTCCTTTACAATTTTTCATTGACAAGGTTTTCTTGTTGGTGTAGACGATGAGCAATTTTTCCTTGAGAAGTTTACTTGACAATTTTCATTGCTCGTGCAAATGATCCACAAGATTCCTTTACAATTTTTCATTGAAAAGGTTTCCTTGTTCGTGTAGACGAAGAGCAAGTTTTCCTTGACAAGTTTTCAGTTTAATATAACTTTTCCTTGCTACATTTTCCTTGTTGTCCGTCTACACGAGCAAATTTCAGACCTGACAGCTTGACAAGGAAAATTTGTCCACTATTCTCAGTCCATCTATACGAGCAATTTTTCCTCTTCAAGGTAAACTTGTCAAGAAAGTATTGCTCGTGTAGATGGGCTTTTAATCATTAAAGAAGTGAAATCAACGCGAAGAACCAATGTCTCATACAGTTGCCGCAAATCAATATGAATTGGTTGCTAAATCTTATAGAAAAAAAAGTGTAGCCGAAAATCTTAATTATTTACGAAGCAAAAGCGACATTTAATCATCACAGATCTATTCGCAAACTTAAACGGAAACTGAATGAAACTGAAAAAAATAAGAATAGTTACTAGTTATTCAACAAATATTTCCTATAGCTGCCGCAAATCAAAATGAAATGGTTGGCAAAAATTTTATTCTCTTAAGAAATTTCGCGTCATAACAACTCGTCAATTGCGATGGAGTTTCGCACACATTGTTCCTTATACAATGTGAACGGTATGTTCGCTTTTTGTTACCTGTATTTAGAATGTTGTCCGTTCATTGATTTTACGAACTGTTGCTGTAAGCATTACATTTCATATAAGTTTTCAAAAATTATGTAAAGTCAAAGAATTGTAGTTGTTGCATATCATTTTGCGGCTGTAGAAAATTTGTTACTCCAATCTCAAAGGCTGCCGAATTAAACATGTAGAACCGAACCTATGAATCTATTTTTTTAAAACCTAGTACAATTTTGATTACTTACCACCAACAAACATCAACAAATATATTAAAGCTTGTACCGGTAGAATTTTCCTGTTTCTCATAGCCGCCAAACCTCTTGCTATGTCAAGAAATGTTTCAAAAAGCTTTCATCGACTTCACCATTCTGCAATAACGAAAATAACAACTTATAAGCTTAAATAAATTTGTTATTAATGAGGGAAGGCTATTAAGTCAAACGTTTTTCGGAGCTTATAAATAATAATTGCTGGAAGAAACGAGATGCTCAAATATAAATTAATCAAGCTCGACCTATCGGCGTCTTGCCTATACAAGCGTTCACAGACATTAGGGCGCACGTTTCACGAACATGGCTAAATTGTGTTTGTGTTCTTTAAAGTGTGGTTACAAAAATTATAGAAAACTGATGTTAGGAAACTAGGGTTACCTACGCTGGCTGGCAACCAAAAACGGGGGGGGGGGAAACGCGATGTATGAGTCCGCGAGAAGCCTGGCGCGAGGGGGTGAAGTCAATACGCCCTTATAAGGTGACTCAGAAACAACAATCGTTGTTTGTGGCGGCCATTTTCCAGGTGCAATAAAGACGTCGAACTATGTCGAATTTAACAAAAATGAGCTAGAAAGATATACTTTTGCATTATATATTCGACACATGTAAAGTTGGCGTTTGAAGCAGTTTTAGATGTATGATAAAGTTCCGACAAACCCAAAATACATTTTTATTAGTTTCAAAACCTTTTAGCGTGTCTCACGAAACGTATAACAGTGAGCAATGAATAAAAAAATTCCCGCAAAAGCTATGATCTATTTATTGGCCATAACATGAACGGATACCGATTATATCTGAAAATGACAAAGTCAGTTACGGTAAAATCAAACTAAAAGGTGGTAGGACCATTGAATCAGCAGCTGCACACAGTTTTCAAACTCAAAAACTTTTCTCAAACAAATTTTTCCTTTTGTGTATGGTTAGAATCTCTAACACAAGAGCTCAAGGGAATTCAAAATAGGCTACCGAGCTACGAACAAAACTATAAAAAATGCTGCCAACGGCTTATCAAAAAACTGGTACTACCTATCAGGCCTGCTTTAATTTGCTTTCGAATAAAACCACAATTAGGATCTGTCAGTGTAAGAATTGTCGAAACACTTAATTCACTTTTCAAGTTCAGATATAGACAAAAATAGGCTTAGACGCCTCCCACAGCTGTTTTCTACTGTGCTCATTTTTATTCTTTAAGGCGATACTCAAAATATTACTTTTTCCTTTCATACGGTGATAGGAATAAATGCTGTTTTGATTTTACTAACGTTACCAAAAGCATTAACACACGGCCTTGATCAACAAGTCGATATTTATTCTTTCGGGTTCTGTTTAGTCGTGGTGTGAAAGCCTTGGCGGTGAACTGTTTAAAACAGAACTTTTTTCCGGGATTCAGTTCCACGAAGTAAGAACAAAAAGAGTTTTTTAAAAAAAATTTGGTTATCTTTGGACTTAGTATAGACTTGGTATAGAGCTGCGTGCGTCAGGAATATATGTATTATAAGGCGTGAGTTTCGTGCTGAAAATAACTCGGCCTCGTTCAGATGCTTGAATTCATCAGATAATCCAAGCAAACAAGACATTGAAGGAACTTATAAGTTTCTTCAAATGTTGTAACTCATATTTTATAACACTCAGTAAATTTCGCCAAGGCTCATTGTTCTTAATGTTTTGGCGATTTAAGCTTCAAATTGTTCTTAAATTATTCTTATCTTAATGTATGCTTAAATCGATGAAACACTTAACCTACAAGATATTGCAATACTGTCATGCATTGGAAAATGAATTTTGGTTAATTCATCGCCGCGGATTTATATTGTGGATTCGCAACTAAGTCATTTTCCCGAGACAATTCCCAGTGTTGATAAACTGCGGAGCATTTCTTAAAGTTCTGTGTTATTCAGTAAAAGATCGACGCTAAGTACACGCTTTTTTGTTGTTGTAAGAACAACTTTATAAGAACAACGAGGCTCAGATTGGCCAAAATTTAAGAACAATTTAAGAACGAGCTGAGGCTCGGGCTCGATAGCTAATTTTTTTCGATTTTTATTTTACTTTATTTAACTTCGATCTTTAACTGAACATTAAAAAAAAAACACCGAGAAACGCTTCGCAGTTTATAATTACTGAAAATTGTCTCGGGAGAAAATGTTGGCGAATCCACTATAAATTCGCAGGGATAAATTGACCAAATTCGTTTTCCAATACAGTCATAAACAATGCAACACTTTTCGCTTAGTTTTTCTTCGATTTAAACCACATAGAAATATGAGCATTTTAAAAACAATTTGAGGCTCTAACCACCGAAAAATTAAAAACAATGAGCCTCGGCCAATTTTACTGGTTCTTATAAAAAAAAGCGTGTAAAGCTTTTAAAAAAACTATCCAAGCCTCAGCTTGTTTATAAATTATTCTTAGATTTTTGCCAAGCTGAGCGGCGTTATTTTTATAAAGTTTTTCTTATAAAAAAAACGTGTATTTCCGGTTATACGGTGTTTTCCGGCTCAAACTGTCACAGGAAGAGGCACATCTCACTGTTGATCTTGAGAAACCCTAGTTTATTGTAACGTTCTCGAGTTCATCTTGAGTTATTCTTTCTACACACTTACACAGACCCAAATTTTTCCTTTCTACCCTTCAAGAATTATCCGGACGATGTTCTTAGTTTAAGTATAGTACACTAATTTGCCGCGTAAAGCAGATGGGAAATACGCTTATTGCTTTATGCCTTTGTATTCAACTCTGCTGTGTGTGTTAATGCAGAGTCAAAAATAACCAGAAGCATTAATTTTTCATTAAGGAACATTAAAGAACAGCTAAATATGTTGTTTTTTTAGCGACCAAAGTCTTGCCGTTTTACTTTATTTGAACAAATAGAAGAGTTTTGTTGAGCGCTTAAACTTTTCACGAGAATATAGCATAGAACACACAGACAACAGTATATAGCCATGCTAAATTATTCATTGCTATCCAAATGACAGGCTGCAGGATCAAAATTTTGACATTAGTCTTTGTTCACTATCCATAAAGTGTTTTTTCTTATAATCATACAACATTTTATCAAAAAATAAGCGAGTGAATATGAAATAAAACCCACTTGTTCCTTCTGCAAAAATCTTAATACATATAAGTTCGTCTGCGTATACTTCATTGTATCATAGCTTTTGCCAAAATTCTGTTTGAATAATGTAAATAAACAAAATAAATCAATAAACAAATATTTAAGTAAATAAACAAAATCAATCAATCAATAACTCAATAAATAGATAAACAAATAAACAAAAAAATGAATAAAGAAATGAATGAATGAATGAATGAATGAGTGAGTGAGTGAGTGAGTAAGTGAGTAAGTGAGTGAGTGAGTGAGTGACTCGGTGAGTGAATGAAGGAATGAATAAATGAATGAATGAATGTATGAATAAATATATCTAATTGCTCTTGAATATGCTGGAGCTGTCCCGCCCAAGCCCCCAAATCCTGACCCTATTCAAGACAGCAAACCTTGGAATTCTATACCCTATTCAAGACAAATAGAGAAAAACATATGATCTAGACTGAAGGCTAAAATGTGTACCGCTAAATAACACATTCATTATTATTCTTTTAAATTATTATAAATGACAAAATTGTTGAAGAACTTACTATCCACAACAAGCAAAACATTAAGTGTTTTTTTTCTTTTCTCAAATGATCAAATGGGATCAAATATCGTTATTCTGTATAAGTAGAGAGTACATGTACACGTGCAAAAAGCGAATAAGAAACACATAAGCCTTCAAATGTAAACACGAATGTCACCAAATTGTTGATTGTATTAAGGAGTTAGAATCTTGGTAAATTTACCTGCCACTGGGTGAAATTATGTTAGAAGTCATATGACATATCTTGTGAAGACTCGCAGAAGTCAAATCGGAGAGAGTGGACCCCCATGCAAAGTAAGGGAGTAACTAATAGGGCGTGGTAGGGGTAGGCTCCTACCCACGACCAAAGAATATAGAAAGGTGGTGGCGAGGTGTTTCTAAATTGCGTGTGCCGTTTGAAAGTAACACTTTCTTTGCAATGAAACAATAATAGATATCTTAATACCTATAGCTATTTCAAGGAAAAATATGACGTCTTGGCCGAACTCACAAAGGCGATCAACATTCACCATGTTTATAAAGTAAGCAACTAGATACCCAATCAATTGACAGGCAGGGGAAAGTCGAGTGGAATCCTGGCCTCAGATTGGCTGCATTTTTCAAGGCGTGGAATAAAAGAGATTATGTCGGCACACCAGGTGATAAAACTCTGCTAAAACCACTTTCCATACAAAAGCTTAATTTCTGATAACTGAGAACCAGTTATCGGAACTGAACTGACAGACAGAGGATGTAAATAAATCTTTTTCGGGTTTTCGAAAACTATTTGGAATCTCTTAGCCTTAACGGCTTTAGTAATAGGGCTAATTTAGCAAATTTTGACTGAGTTAAATTTTCTAGACCTTTGTAGACTGTTCTTTGTCCAGTCACTCTGGCTAACTGGTTCGTTTGGTTTCTTGAGGGAGTCAGCGCTCAACAGTTCCCTAACTCGTTAATTTCGCTACAGTATGTATAATATTAAAGGTGAAATAAAAAAAATAAAGTTGACGTTAGGGATCTAGGAAGCCACCATGAACATAAAAGAGTATTTAAGTTCTGTTTGGAATAATAATTAGATTGAGGGCGTTGTTCCCATTGAGTATAACCTAACAAAAACTTTGGCGCGAACAGAGTCTTAAAACTTTGCAGTGTTGCCACGATAGACAACATCTTATAGATGAGGCAATTCAATTTCATTGAACACTTTTTTTAAGGTAATGGAGGCGTCACTCAGATGAAGAATTTCACCGGAAACCGTCACTTTTCGGGTGTACATCTTTATCAATGTTCGAGCAACGGTGTTCATAGATTCGCTGGTGTAGATGTTTTGTCGTGTTTTCGAAATAGTCTACACCACACAGACAACGCTTGAATAAACAAATGACAAGCTTTCACTAACCGGTAGCGGGGGTTTAATAAAGTCTCTTAACTTGTCAGTTTCCTTCAGAAGATGATTGGCTATTGTATACGGGAAGCATATATTGATGTCTAATTTCGTGTTCAACGATTTCATCTGTTACAAAATTTTCTTTCTAACTCTTTCTTCTCTCAGTTTTTTTTATTGGGATTTTGAACTTTGCATTCATTAAAGTTTTCTTTGTTACAGTTCTTTGAATGTGCTTTCTTGTGAAATTGATTTTATTGTTACAATGAATCTTATTTTATTTTGATAATGATGTCATCGACACCCAAAAGTCGGCGGGTTTTAGCGTCGGTTTTTTAATTGGATACATGTCTTTTTATTGCTGGCAACAAACAAGAAATAGCAATATCTGAACAAAATGAAATATTAAACACATAGTTACTAAAAAAGCATGTAAGCTTTTGTCCTCAACTGATGAACATTATGTAAATTTCACTAACAATCTCCGTAGAAACCAAGATTTGATATGAAATCGCTTTCGGTCGTTCACTGAAGGTTTTCCCCTTCAATATTAAACGTGTGTCCCGTCTCCAATCTTTATCACGCATGTATATGCACACTGAATACGACAATTTGAAGACACTATGTAATACATTTATATATATTACATGTGCCAAGATATTCGTCTTTTCAATATTTGGAATAGAGTGCAAACGCTTATGGTTCAGAATTTTTTTCCCGACAAACAGAACATTTGCATGAAGGTCTAAATTAACAAGATATCAAAACTGAAAGTCATGGTTTGCTTTCGAACTGCGCTAAAAACTTAGAAACCATGGGGAGATACAAACTGCTAATGAGTTTCATAAGATTGAAAGAAAAGTAAAACTAACACTAAAATAAAGTGAAAAACAAACGGATGCAGAAGAAAAGGAAAAAGTTAAATGGGTAAGGAAAAACAAGCCCGCAACAACGAATGACCTATTTGATTACATGGCTTTCAAACATCCTAGTTAAAAGATGTTTACAAGATATTAAGACATAGACCGTATGCTATTTGTCGTTAATTACAAAGTTAAACGAAAATATTGAGTTTGAACTCTTGATCTAAGAAGCGACTTAAAAATGTATTTTAGAGTGCCAGTTATTAGACAGATATTTTGCTTCCGATACCGCCGCCTTGTTGACACAGTAAGAAACTTTATCAAAGTCTTAAAACGTTTTTTTCTTATCAAATAAATCTTCAGTTTCCTTTCAAAAGTTTTCTTGCTTTTAGAATTTGTAATTTTTTAAATTAATTCTGCGATGTCGACGCCAAGCCTCATAAACCTTGTATGACAGGAGGCTTTTGTTCTTTCAGAATTAAATCGAATGTTATTCTTTTCTGAACGCCTGCCGCTACGCTGAGTTTTAAAAAAACTACGACAACGCTTTGGTCTCAATAACGCGTGAGCAATATTTTTAGTTTCAGTCTTGGGCTAAATGAAGAAAAAGGCGACAAGACGTGTCAACCCATTTTGATCGCGCCTGATTAATTATTCTGGTTTTCTTGAATCTCGCTGTTTATAGACCGGATTTTCTGTGATCTTCTTAATACAGTACTAAAGATGTACTTTAGTTTTTCAAAAAAATATTTAAGGTAAATTTTCGGCTGATGAAGAGTTTTTCTTTACCGTTAATAGAGAGTATATTTTTGCTTGGGCGCTTTCAAGATTTAAGCGGGATCAAATATGTGAACTGCTAATCTATAATAACCGCAGCTTTGTAACTAATTTTTGACCCGATCTTAACTCAGTCGAACAGATCTTTGAACAAGATAAGTTCGAAGTTTAATTGTTCGTCGGAAGTGAGCAGAAATGAAGGCTATTCTAGCAAGTACATCGTGTACATCGCGTGATTTCATTTCACAAAACAAAAATCTCATGCACTAAGTGAAGAAAATAATTTTGAAAATCCAACTGTAAACCATACAAATACGTTTTCGTGTAAATACAGATTGTATATAGAAATATATTTGCAGTATTTCTTTAGCTCACAGGAAGTGCACAAGTGATTTTAAGAGAAAAGCATGGCTCGTCAAACAAAGCGAGTGAAGTCATACTTAAGCCTATATTTGTTGTTTGAGTGTTAATTCAAGTTTACAAGATGGAAATGTTCTGGCCGGTCAAGGAAACCGGCAAGTGTCAGTAAATTTTAAAGCCGCAAAAATTAGTAATATTTCCTTAATAAAGTAAAAAGTGTTTCCTTCAAAGAATTACTAGATACATTAAGTTTCAACATAACGAAATTACTGTTTGTAGAATAGGCATTTTATAGTCAACAGCCGGTTGTGATATAAGCTAGCTTGAATGTAACGCATAACTTACCCTTTTTCGTTTTCGACAGCCAAAGTTTCTGCAGAAATGGGCAAATTCAGCAATGGAAAAAAGCGAGCTTAGTGCAAGGCCAAGCCGTCAGAAATGAGTTGGCGCTGATAGCCTTCAACACCAGCTGATCTTGCCTGACCCTTTCCTTCAACTGTTCAGATGAAAATAAAAACTTTTATCGAGACATGGTCGTCTTCTGTTTGTGTCAATGACAGGTGCTATGCGAGATTTAAGTATTGTCACACTTGACCAATAGGAAACGCAAACTTCAGTCTTTTTTAATATGCATGTTCTTTCTTAGAGACCAAGACCGTAAAGAACACTCTTAGAGTATACAGTTAGGTTAAAGCTCTGTCCGAGGCAAACAGACCCCAATATGTTGGCAAACAAATAGTCTTTAGTTTTGGTGCGAGAGTAGGAAAAAAGTTGAAACAATTAAATTGGCTTTTGGAAATAATAAACAAACTGACGCCTGTGGAAATTTTTTGCATTTACTTTGACAGTTAAGTATAAATGTGCTATTTCACAGCATGCGAGGCTTTATTTAGAAAACATCTTTGTAAAATTTTTGATATCAGTACAAAGCTTTGCTTTTTTATGATTGTTTGTTCCAAACAAACTTTGTTCTCAACACTAGCGCGCTCAGCGTTTGCAAAACTTTAAAGTATCACCGAGGCGTAAAACTAATAAAAAAAGGTTAATGTAAAAACTTAATAATCCGACATCTTGCTGCGCTGAACTGAGAAGTAGTTAGCTGCAGATGACTATGAACTGGCGCAGTGGCCGAGCGGTTAGCGTGTTCGACTCGTAATCCTAAAGTCGCGAGTTCGAACCCTGGTCAGACCACTGTGTTGTGTCCTTGCACAACTTTGTTCCAGTCGACTCACCCTGTATAAATGAGTACCAGTTCTGCTTGGGGCTAACCTGCGATAGATTAGAGTCCTATCCAGGAGGAGTCAAAGACTCTCATCCGCTTAACACTACAGAAACCGGGATAAGCGCCGGCCCTATGAGCGACTTAGGCTCGATTAAGGATTTAGCTTAGCTGTTTTTGTAGTGTAAAACTTAAGCTTTATACCCTTTCTATATCAGAATTTATACTCAACTGTCGTTAACTTGTAATCTTTTCTCTTCGTTCAATTTATCCACTCGTGGAGCATATGACTTAACATATCCGACCTCGTGTTTCGTTTTCGATCTAGATCTGATAGTAATGCATCAAATGCGACTGCCGTCTAACAAGCGTCGCTCAATAACACAACGTCGGTATCTTTAGCACTTCTCTTGACAGCATTTCATTCTGATGAAGGAAAAAAATGTAAAAAAAAACACGTTTTAGCGGTTAACAATTTTTCAAAAATGTTGTCCAGTTTAAAACACTAAAGAAAACTAAAGGACCCAGTGAAGAATTAAAGATAAGATAATCAAAAAGTTCGGTTAATCGATCGAACACTCCGACGAAAAGAAAGATTCAAAAAAGGCCATGACGACACCTTTAATTTCGGATTGGTTCTCTAATCACAAGTTCACTTGGTGTGAAGTTCTACACGTTTTTTTTATAAGAACAACTTTATAAGTACAACGAGGCTCACATTGGCATTGAGAGTAATTAAGCTGTAATGTGTCGCTAATACAGCGGAGTTCTGAGAGAATCAGTAGACGCAACTTAATTAATATTTGACCAAGGTAAGAATTTTTGAATGTAAAACCAATCCTGGGATAGTCGCTGGTAAGAGTCTCGGGAAAATGAATCAGGGATTGAACTGATCAAGAATACACTCGCCAAGCAATCCGTTTTCAAGCACATGTATTGCAGTTTTTTTCGATTTAAGCCACACATTTAGAAATAAGAACAAATTTAGAACAATTTGAGGCTCAAATCGCCAAAAAATTAAGAACAATGAGCCTCGGCCAAATTTATTTGCTTTATAAAAAGAAAAAAGCGTGTACTGTAGACATAACAGCTGCCAAAAAGAAAATCTACAGTGTCTCTCGCGAAGTCAAAAAAAGCAAAATTAAAGTAACCTCTCTCAATACTGAATTCGCTCACTTTAAACTTCACTTTACCGTTGTAGATAACTCGCTTTTCAGTTCACATTAATAAATACAATAAACTTTGGTCTCCATTCCGTACCCTGCTGGACTATACTCGGGATCCTCAGTTAAGACCGCTACACACGAGCTGACTTTTTGTCGCGAAGCACCCGATTTTTTGACTCCGACAAAAAATCGGCCAATGTGTGGTAGTTCCCGACAATTTTCAGACAAGATTTTTTTGTCGAGAACAGAGATTGTGCATGTTTGATTTTAAAAAGTCGGCCGATAAGAAATCGGATTCAGACAAATTGTCGGAAGATTAAAGATGGCGTGGGAAGATTAAAGATGGCGACAACCGTGGAAGAAGTTGTAGTTTCAGAAGGTACTTAAGATAACAATGGTGATATAAGGAGGTCCTTGTCGAAGCGTTGCAAGCGAAGTCATGTCTGTTTGATATTACGGCCTCAAAAGACTACAGCAATAGAAACAGTTAAGAAAGCAAGAGCATATGGGCCGAAGTTACGAATCATAATTGTTTCCATCTTCGCAAGTTGACAGGCAGAGCGACAGTGAAAGTAGTATTAGTACGAAATCACACTCCGTTGCTATGGCAGCCCACGACAAAAAAATTGGTATGCATGTGACCGGCAGCTTTTATTTCCAGACAAATTATTAGGCGATCTAAGACAATTAACCATTTTTATGGGAGTATTTTGAGCGATCTTGGGCGATTTTAAGCGATCTTAGGCGATCTTAGATTGATCTTAGATCCACTAGTTCTGGCCTTCTTCGGTTCTTTTCTTTTGTTCTTTGGGATATGAGCGTGAGATTTTAACCCAAACAGGAATGCAGAATTTACTGCCTTAATCAAGATTTCTGGGGTAATTTTGCTTGAATCAGCATGGTTCTTGATCTCTCAAGTGTTCTTTTCAGCATCTAGAGAAAATATAATTACACAAACCAATAGGAAAACACACTTCTGACCTTCAAATAGAGTATTTTCTTTTTAATATTGTCCTTTGGGATACGTGCGTCCAAAAACAGAAAGGTTTCTTTATATCATGTTTAAACTCGGTCTAGCTTCAAAAAGGCGTGGCTGGTTCTCTTGCCTGGGTAGGAGTCGTCCAGACAGGTTGCCGTATTCACTGTCTCAAGCAAGAAGTTGATGGGTTTACAACTTTGATTGAATCAGCTCGGTTCTTGCTGGCTCAACAAGTGTTCATAGCTTCAAGAGCTCAGCCACTCAGTTTTGTGCTAGAGTTTTTGGCATGCACGGTTAAAGTGTATACATCGGAACCATAGAATTTAATCTGTTTGAATTTTTTTGAAAAAGAAGAAAAATGTTGTTTATTTCATAAAAATAACTCTTTTTGTTGCTGAGTTATTAAGGTTTTTCAAATATTCAAATCACCAAAATTGTGACTATGCAGTGACGTCACAACCGAGAATTCAAATGGGTAAAATACAAAACAATATTTATTTCGTGAGACACCAGATCAGTTATCTAAAAAAACTTGCACTATAAATCAAACACAAACAAATGTTATAGAGATAACAGCTTAAAACTGAATTCTCCATGTAAAATATTTTTAAACAATTTTTGGCTATAAATGTTATAAGATATGTTAAAATAACAAACGTTTTCGGTCGACTTGACCATCATCAGGTTTAAAGAACTGTTGACCGAAAACGTTTGTTATTTTAACATATCTTATAACATCTATAGCCAAAAATTTTTTAATGTAGCATTCGAGGAACTACAAAAGAACTTATATATGCCATAATTGTAAAACTTTTAATTATACTGAACCAGCAAAAATGTTCAGGATTTATGGAATGAATAATACCTTTATTAGTAAGACTAAAAAGAAGTATATTGAAAACTGTCACATTTAAAATCCAGATTTTGAACATCGACTTTGACGTATTTTTTCAGGATATTAAAAAATGTAACAATTAAAATCCAGATTTTGAACAAAGTGTTTATTTTAGTAATATTAAAAAAATCCACATTTTGAACATCAAATTTAAAGTGATTTTTTTGTAAGAAGCTATTTTTGTTTGTTGTGCTGAATTCTTGGCTTTCACGCATTCATCTGAAACACAAAAGACGAAGCGGTCATGTTTGTGTCCTGTTCAATGACACCAATGATGGCCGCCATAGACGTCAGGTGAAAATTACATTAGGCTCTTATCTATCCTGGTATTTTAAAATTCTAAAATGCCGAATTTCAGCCTCTAGGTTTTTAAAGGCTGGTTTTTTCTTCTACGTGAAACTTTCACCAATATACAAATACATCAGGAAACGTGAGCTTTGATGTTTTTCAAGTTTGTTATGAACACACCCGTAGAGATGTTATCACCAGGCTCCTCGCGAGAACACATGCTAGTCCTGGGCTCTACCCAGAACCCTTAGCGGTATTATAAATATAGCTAGCCGCCATTTTTCGAACAGTTTTTAAATGGCTTATTTGTTGGCGAAGATCCAGTATCCTCTAAATATTTAGAATTCTTTTTTGGATATCCTCAACAGGGGTAAGTAATGAACATTTTATTCTTTTTTTAAGATTTGCAATTAATGTCGGAACATAACTTGAGTTGTTTTTCTAGCAAATGTTTGTAGCGAACCTTTACCTTAAGTCAGTTAAGACGCATTAAAACACGAGGAATGAACAATAGAATGATCTCAACTGGTGAAAAAAAACAAAAAACGCCTCAATAGTTGCCGGACCGCACATTAAGCGTTATTGAAAGTTAGTATCGATTTGGTAATCATGGTAAACTTTAAGTGCACTGAACACCGTCAGTAAATGGCACACAGCTAAGACTCAGTATTTATAAGTGTAAACGATCCGAGTAAAAGGGTGTTCTAAAATTGATTTGGCACCGCTTAACGTCCATTGGACGGAGAGGGAGAGGGGTTGGGGTCTAGACGTTAAGGGTAAATGCTTGTAAAAACATAATTGAAACGCTATCCATTTACTGAAAGAATTGAATCAGTATGTTTAAAAGTTGAGTTAATGTAATTCGATTTATAGTATATGTCACCAAGCTCAAATACGGTAAGAAGGTAAGTTTGTGTTCTTAGCCAGAGAACTATCGAGGGAACCCCCCCTCCCGTTCCGCCGCCCATGGAATCGACGCTTGTAATTGATTAGAAACGGAAGAAAATTTGCTGTCTATATGTTTTACTGAAAGTATCGAGAAGTGTTGGTGTAAACAATAGGGGATGCGTTTAGGCTTCGTTTCTTATTGCACAAATAACATCCGAAGTATTGAAAACTTGATTCCTCGAAAAGGCTCGTTTTTTCTGATTACCATCATACATGCATGCATGTGATATAAGTTTATAGACAAAATTCTTAACTCAACAGATTTCCGACACTTTCGGTTTGTTTTGAAGTACGGTATTTTAGGTCACCTTTATTGATAGCCGGCGATTATGGTGTGGAACAAAAACCAGAGCCGTTGTCGGACAGGTGTTGTTTAACATAGCAAAGAGTCGGCTAAATTTTACGATGAAACCTCGCTTGACCGCAACTAGAAGATTTGCATGGCGGCAAAACTTCCACTGATCCAAACACGATTCCACTTGTGGCTAATCTGGTTGAAACTGGTCCGTCGGATTTCATAACCAATGCGAATAAAATCGATCGTTCACTGTTTTGTTAGAGTTGACCAGAATTGCGGATACAAAATGCCAAAACGAAAAAAAGAGCAGCCAATTTTTTTATATGCACTTAGTTATGAAATACTTCCCAGATAACACACACATCATTAGAGAATTACGAATTATCTCGGAGCAAAATGACAGTTGCAATGAATTAATAAGAGAACAAGAAAACAAACTTAGAACAAATAGAATCGTTAAAATAACTATGTTCCGGCACAGACGACGAAACTAAAAGGTATTGACAAGCTTTGTAAATGATAAATGGTACCGATCGTCCATTTGTGTATATACCCTCTTAATTGATTCATGATATGCCAAAGGAGAAAAAAACAACACTTTTTTCAGCGGTACCGCAGATCAAACTACTTATCTTTCAAACCACGCTGAAATCTCACATCGATAGATCTTTATCGTTAAACCATGATATCATAAATCCTGCTTATAATCTCTTCTTTCTTTTGTTAAGTTTCATAAGTTTCTTAAAGTGATAAACAAGTACACTCTGCTTGTGAAGGCCTAGCCAATCCGACATTGCAGATGCTTTAAAATTTTATAATTTTTCATGACAACAAAAGGACTGATTAAAAAAGTGTACAAAGCGCTGCGGCCAGAATCGGGAATGTTTTCGGTACAGTGTGTTGATTACTGTCAGATACACGCCTAACTTGCCATACCATAAGCACATGCAGTCATAACAATTGTCGGAAAAAGAACTACATTAAAGGTATCGGATGTAACTCCAAAAAGCATTTTCCACACTAGTGTCATCACGACGACTGATCTCAAATTTTTCTCGACTTTCGTAGCTTGGTAATGAGAACGTTTTGACGCCCTTACACAATGTGAAATACAGGTACGTCAAACATTTCCTTGTTACTTTCATCTTTTTATGATTGTGCTGAAAAAGTAGCCGATTTTCAACATGTTAAAGTTGCCAAAATTACAGAAAGCCTTTTCGTTAACCGGTATGTCTGTTTCAGTGAAACCTATTCTTTCCACGCTTAATTAAGCCAACTTAATTTCCGATTTTGACTTTTTTTCCGGTTGGAAAATGAGTACAAGTAAAAGACAATGTTCTGGAAAACAACAAAAGCAGTCTTAAATTGAAGGAACATGATTATGCTTAGAATAAGCTGCAGAAATAGAGTTATGGCAAAATTAGACTTTCGATTCAATCTCCGATTGTCAAGTTATGCTTGCCGGCATAGGTTTTCACTCAACTAGCACGATTTGGGTCAGTCTGGTGATAATTTACTAAAGCAACTTGTGCAACCTAAAGCCAAAAATAAGATCTGCTAGCTAAAGTTGAAGATCTCATACAAAAGAATTGGTTTGGTTGAACGATAAGAACGTGCACCCAACAGTAAAATAAAAAGAAGAGACTTGATGACGATCCAGCATTAAACTAAGTTATGCACAGCTACATTAATGCAGGACTGGCGGAACAAAGATCACTAAGGCCGCTCCAATTTTTTCGGCTAATTTTATAATTTTATGGAATCTGGCTGTCACAATTAAGAGCCTAGCCTCTGTGTTAGAAGCTGTGTGCAACACTTTACTGCAATGGATAGT
>JAOBAT010096857.1:26180-39826 GCA_026413305.1 Hydrozoanthus tunicans | reverse complement strand
CCTCCCCCACATCTGAAAGACCCAAAAAGTAATAAGCCCCCCTCCTACCTAGGGGCTTGTAGGAGCGTTTACGTTAACTAACTGGTGGAGATAGGAACGTACTACATAAATACAACGTTCATTTGTACACTCTTGTGAACATTGAAAAAAGCCTTTTTAGACAATGATAGAAATCGCAACCAGATTGAAATGGTTTCGTCCCGAACCAAGACAGTGCCGTAACGTAGCCTGGCTAGATCTTGTATGTGACATCGTGGCTTGTACTAGTGGTGTACTAGTGTATAGTGGATATATAATGATAAAAGAGAAAATGCCTGAGCTGGATTCCAACCTTTCATACAGCAAATCAGAGGATAGGATCGATTGTTACCTGTGTTTCAATGGGTGGAAAGCCAAGACATCTACTCGTGTTCTTATGAGCAAGAACGATAGGATGCACTACTTGACTCTTTGTGGAATACCCCCTGGGGACAAAGGTATGATAGAAGGTGTATTTACTAAGGACAAAAGTATAGTATGGCGTATACCCCCTGGGGACAAAGGTATGATAGAAGGTGTATTTACTAAGGACAAAAGTATAGTATGGCGTATACCCCTTGGAGACAAAGATAAAGTTTGGTGTATACCCTCTGGGGACAAAGGTATAGTATGGTGTATACCTTCTGGGGACAAAGGTATAGTATGGTGTATACCTTCTGGGGACAAAGGTTTAGTATGGTGTGTACCCTCTTGGGACAAAGGTATGGTATGATGTACACCTTCTGGGGACAAAGGTATAGTATGGTGTATACCTTCTGGGAACAAAGGTTTAGTATGGTGTATACCTTCTGGGGACAAAGTTATAGTATGATGTATACCTTCTGGGGACAAAGGTATATTATGGTGTATACCTTCTGGGGACAAAGGTATGGTATGGTGTATACCTTCTGGGGACAAAGGTATAGTATGGTGTATACATCTTGGGAAGAACGGTATAGTAATATAGTATTGGGGAAAACCATGTTGGTTTTAAGGTATGGTATCTGGTATACCCACTGGGGGAGAAGGTATGGTAAGGGTTATATCCACTGGGGACAGAATAATACACTGGGTACAGAAGTGTACTATAGATATATCCACTGTGGACATAGGGATAGTTTTGGTTCTACCCTGAGGAACAAAGTTATGGCACTGGGCTACTTCCGGGGGTCAAAGTATGTTGTAGGCTCTACCTCTTCGAGACAAAAGTATGCTACATGGTATACGCCCTGAGAATAAAAGTCGGGCGTTGGGGAGGGGGGAATAGGCCAGTAATAGTTGCAGATGGGTGGGGGAGTTGTGAAGTGGTAGTATATACTAAACCTAGAGGTTTTAGCCATTATATTGACGGTAAGTATTTTTAAAAGATTATTAACCTGTGCAAGTTGAGCAGTATACTCTAAGATGTAAAAATAAAAATCATGAACGGCAGATGTGGCCGGCCCAGCCCCCCCCCCTCCCCCAAATAATTCTTGCTAACAACAGCAACTTTTTAATAGGAGTTTCAGATGTTGTAACAATTGTTATTTCCACCGTGCCCCCACTCACCCCACCCTCCCCCCATTTATTTTTTCGCTTCTGCTGCCCATGTCAAGTTAGGGAGTAAATTAAGACTGCTAAAAGTTAAAAGGAACAAAGTGCTCAAGTAATTGTAAATGGTGAAGGTGTGTTGTTCTGTTTTTTACGGATTCCATTTTATTTTCCAGTAAAAGAAGCCATCAGACGGCTACGGGAAGATGATGACGACGAAATCGAAGAAGAAATTATGTGCTGGGCCTCCACTGACCACCTTGCTGTAGAACCGCCAGAAGGAGTGGCGGACATTGGATTTGTATGAGGATCTTTGCTCACTTAGTCTTTCTCACTGCAAAAAGCGTCTCCAAGAAAGGTTACAGCCAGTAGCCACACCGTTTTCTTCCAGGAATGTAAAGAGATTTTATCAACCGAAGTACTAATTAACAAGAAGAGCAGATTATTTCGGGGAGTCGAAGGAAAAACGATGTTGCGCAGACAAGAGAATAAATTCTCCCAACGCCATTTAAAGTGCCAATGAAATGAAAAGTTTTATTACTTCAGTGAACAGACCTTGCTAAACGAGAATTAGCGGTGAAAAAGTTGTCAAAATGTTTTATGATTCTCGAGATTTTAACAATTAATGTTTCCGACTTGATGATGTCATTAGTGGTTCAAAAAAACTTGCAATTTGTTTAAATCTGCAGCCAATCCATAACCTTTGGATAAATTTGAGCCAAACTTGTACCGATTACAGATACATCATCTGTTGAAGCAATAAATGTTATTATTAAGATTTTGACATCGCTGTTTCCCATTAAGCAAGGTCTGTTCACTAAGGGCATCAGTATTCTATGGTTTTACCCACTAAAATGATAAAACTGTTCATTTCATAGGCACTTTAAAGTCCTTTTCAAGCTTATTTTTTTACTTTTTCAGTTAAAACTGTTGTCATCTGTGAACTCAAAATTCCAATAACCAAAGAAAATTTCCATGTCTAAGTATGCTTTTTAACCAAAAAAAGATTGGAGTGTAAATTTTGACCGAGCATGCGGGGGACTGTTAACCTGTAACGTAGCAGCTGTGAGTTATGTGTTTTTTTTATTTAAAAATTTCGTTTCTGTTAAAAAACGTCATAAAACTTTAATTCAAACAATTTCAAGGGGATAACTCATTGATTAAAGTTATAACAATTCAATGTGATTATTGTAGCCAGAATTGAGTTCTTGAGGTAAAAAAGATTGTCTCTGCTTGTCTCTCAATAAGTGGGGAGTTGGGGTAGGGGGCATGTGCCGCCACCCACCACCTCCTCGGACAAAATTGGGTTCCTTAAAAATGCCATTGTTTTGACTTCCTCCCTTAATACTCTTTCTCTCTCCTATTATCTCGTTCCCCCGCACCCCGATCCCCAAAAACTTTCTTAAAACTCGCACAAACCCCGAATTAACTCGCCCAGCTCCGAATGAGAACACACCCCGAAGCAACGATCGTTTAGCGCGACCTTCATTTAAGATCATATGTAATACGGGAGAAGACAACGGGGATGAATTAATAATAATAATAATTAGCATTTATATAGCGCCTTTGCCATTGGTAGATGATCAAAGACGCTTAACAATTGTTTACAGTTGACTCTGGTATTGAGGGTCTTAGACAGTCCGCTCTACACGGCTCACAACTATTTTCATAAGAGTTGCCCTCAGTAGAATAGACAGACCACAACACCGGGATCACCCTACCATTTGTCGACAAGTGTTGTGGGTTCTTTTAAGTCCCTCGATAGGATATCGAGAGAGTAGGCCTACGGTTTAGCGTCCTTATCCGAGAAGACGCGAAGGTCTAGCCGTTTGCAGATGTTAAGGCAAAGGCAGCACCTTCTCAGTTGTTTTAAGACCCTGAGTGAAGGTCCAGCCCCGGGAATCGAACCCAGGCCTCCCGCACGAAAGACTGGCGCCTTACCAACTGGGCTAACCATTCTGTGCGAGTTACCGACAAACCGCGAGCGACTGAACGGAAACAGACGCTGAGGGTACTAAGCCTATGGTGATACTCATTTGGGTGAACGCCGCATGTTGTTTGTTTATTATTTTCTTCTGAGTGTGCCAGTCAGTGGAAGAAGCCTGAGTACGATTTTCTAGCCACGTGACTTCGCCGGATAGGTCTAAAATTTTATGATTTTCGGCATTAAAAAAGCCTCAGAAAAGTCTTAAATTTAAGAGTTCCTGAGCTGCAGGAATCTTGAAAGATATGACAATAAAACTTACTTTAATACTTGTTACTTTTTATGTTGTTTTACGTACACTTTCTAATTCCGAACCACCGAGACATATTGTTTTCATTTGTTTTTGTTTTTGTAACATTTTTTACTCTAGGAGTCACGGGGGGACAGGCCAAAGGACTCGAGGTCTGCCTCCCGGCACCTACGCCCTTATCCGAGTAGACTGGAAGAGACAGACCACAGTCGTTAGCGCTCGTGCCTCCCACCTCTGTAGACCCGGGATCGAATCCTGGGTTGCATGTGGGCTAAGATTTGTCGATCTTCTTCTGACTCCGAGGGTTTTTCTCCGGGTTCTCCGGTTTTCCTCCCTCCATAAAATCGACTTTCACGCCAAGATCTGTACCGTCGAGCGGTTAAACATAAGCCACTGGCTTGGAAGAATGGGCAACCACTCCCAGCGTAACGACGATAAATAAAGTTAGTTTAGTTTAGTATGGATTGGAAAACAGAAAAGAAAATTTAAAGCATGTGCATTGTTGAAAAAGTTAGGAGTTTCAATTATTTGCGGTTGCTCAAACTAATTAAGAATATTTAAGGGAGCAGTCAGTATTTATGGGTAGTACTGGGTTCGACAAATGTGATATTTTACATCGTATATTTTAGTCCACAGTCTCAAAAATATTTCATATCCCCCCCTAGCCTTTGACATTCAGTAGTTTTTTTCTACATATGTATAAATAGATCGTGAGAAATTTTAAACCCGTGTAAGATTTAAAGTATTTGCTGACTGCTCCCTAACTTCAACCAACAAAACTAAATTGTTCTTTCGAAACAAGTACGACTGAACTATGGGACCAGGAACTGGTGGTATTACTGTATGGCTTAAAACCTTTAACAATCTTCTTACGAGGCATTTTCAAAGTAAAGACGTAGAATAGAACTTTCTCAGTTTCACACTTCGACCGATTCGTGAGCAGTAGACTGCGACATGATCGCTAAAACACAAAAGACACTTCTTCTAAATGCATAATACTGTTTCGGCTTGATTTCTCTCAAGAAATGTTGATAAGTTAAGATTTGTGTTGTACGGTACAAATCAAGAATTGCTCGTAGAACCCCTAAAGAATCAAAATTAAAAGTCTTATTAACTCTGTCAGTCATTAGAGATTTCTGTTTATTAACAATGTGCAAATATTTTTAGTCATCTGATGCGAGATGAAGGAATCTTAGTTCTTTAGTCGGCTTTGGCTATGCGTATTAATTTTGAATATTGTGGTTACCAACGTGTACGACGCAATCTAAAATTACTCGTAATTCCCTCAAAAATCTAACTCCGTCAATCGATGGTCCGAATAAAAACTGCAGCAGTCTGGCTAGGAGGGGAGGGTGGGGGGGGGGGGGTCAGACTCAGTCCCAGTCCCACTCTTTTCCTCGAAGATGAAAGAACACTGGCTTTCCTCGAACAATAACTGTCCCTCGACTAATCGCCTTCCTCGAATAATCTCCCCTCCCCCCTCGCCATTTTCTCTTTCTCTTATCCCCTCCCTCTCAAGTTAAAAAATGACGTCTTGGGCTACAAACAATATTTTTTAGCAACTTTTTCCATGGTATAATTATGTATTATTGCTATTTAAAACACTAAAAAAAAGTTATGTTCAGTTTATATTTAATGTTATTGGCCTTTTTAATGGTTTTTGTTTAATGATAAAACAAGATAAAACTATTTAGGGCACGACCTCCTGTTAGAAGGATTTGAAATAATCGCCCGCTTTTGGGGGTAAAATAGAAATAATCGCCCCGGCAGTTATTCGAGGAAATACAGCAGTTTATCTTGATCAGTAGCCATTTTGGAGGTTTCACTATATAACTCGACGAAACTGTTCATAGTATTTGCCATAAAGCTCGTACCATAAACTGTGAAAAGAAATCTACCCATATGTTTGACGTCTTAACTAGATTTCAAAGTGCTCTTAATTATTTTTTTGTAATGCGATACATTACTCTGATCTCGTACAATTTTCTTTCAGTTTCAACACAACACAATCTACTCCCAACTCACGTTTTTTAGCTGTCCTTTTTGCTATCTCTGTACAAAAAGGCAAAGTGCAACAAAATTAAGCAAGGAAAGGGCTCTTTAAGATAAAAAAAATGCCTTTAAGGTCGATTTTTTCCTTCAGCTGTTGCGTGCAACTCGCTTGCGCCATACATACAACACAAATCAAGCCTAAAACTATTGCATTCAACTCAAAAAAAAGTTGTAGAATTTTGAAACATGTTTTAAAGTTGTATGCAACTTTGGCGTTTTTGCAACAAAATTGTCTGAATGGTGAGGCCTGTAGTAAATGTTTTTGTGTCAATTTCTCACCGACCTCGAAAGTTGTTGTGTCCACGCAAATATATCTTTGGTACCTTTCTTGGCCTTCATGTCTTAGCTGTTACCTGTGTTAGCTGTGATCTGTTCTTCGCTTCAACCATTTCTTTACCCACAATGATTTCATATGTTGTCCACGTTATTTTTCGTCGCAAGACAATTGCTATAATAGATAATAAATAGCACGAGTTTTGTGTTGCAAGCTAGGCCAAAAGTTGCACGCATGTAAATGGCGTAATAAAACAATTGACTCTAACATTTTGACACATGAGATTATTGAGTTTTATTTGATTCTTTCGACTTAACGATTCTCTTAATTAACTAACGAAAGCTATGCAATTTCCTAATTTCAAGTTGTTGCTTCCGTTATTCAGCGGCTGCGAAGGAGACTAACTTTCAAAACTATCTTGTAATAAGGATTGCACTTTCCGGCATTATTGCTGTTTGACTGAACTGTTTGACTGAACTGTTTGACCAGACTATATATATTTTCTAGCCCAATCCCTCGCAACCAATCTTCGCTGGGGGTCGGCGTGGCTGCACAAGATGGCTGCTCCTGTAGTGAGAGTTGAAGGTTTGTGAAATTCGAACAAGTTTTGTAACAAATTTACCATTTTGGAGATCGAAAGCTAACGCCAAATAGCAAACTTTGGTAAAACTGAAAATATTCTTTGTGTTGAAAGTTACTTATTTGATTTGGTTGAATTCTTTGAACAGTACCACGGAATTTTCGACTGCTGGAAGAACTCGAGGAAGGACAGAAAGGAGGATCCGGAGATGGAACGGTTAGCTGGGGCTTAGAAAGTGACGACGATATGGAAATGAGATACTGGACTGCCGCGATTATTGGTCCACCAAGGGTAAGGGTTACTATTAAAGAGTTGAAGCTTTAAGCAGATTCCTTAAAGGCCTCCCAGAGGCATTTAACATTTGTTTAAGAATCGATCCTTACGCATGAACTTAACTGCATTTGTCTTTTTCTGTCACAGACACCTTATGAGCATCGGATTTACAGTTTGAGAATAGAATGTGGATCAAAATATCCTGCCGAACCGTGCACTATACGATTTCTAACCAAGATAAATTTGAACGGAGTTGGATCAAATGGAGAGGTCAGTATGAAAATCGAAAAGATGGTTCTTAGCCTGAACTCGTTCTAAGATTCATTTCAAATGCATTGCAACCTTTCAGACAGAACAAATAACACATTCAGTTTAAACATTTCTCCTTTTAGGTTGTAGCATTAAGCGATATTTCATTATTAGATTTTAAAGGCCAGAGAATAGTACTAGTGTATCTTTAACTTTTGTAACTACATATAACATATATAACAATTTTATTATTTTTTTCAACAAGAAAAAAATAAGTACTGTTTGCTGTCATCATTGTCATTCTTTTTTAGGCCACTTAATAAAGTATCCCGGATTATCATCAAAATTTTCCCTATCATCAGTGAGAGAGGGTGCTTTTTTGAATTTTTGCAGACTACCAAGTTGTATTACACCTTTATGATAATGTCCATATTATATACCGAACATTCTGTTATTCATTTACATTTTCAATTTACTCTTTGGCAAGCATGTTCTTTATCTCTTACTTGGTTATCACTCTGTTTATTAATTTGTAATTTGGAAAAAATTTATACTTTTCTGTGAAAAATAAAAAAAAGTCAGTATACCAGAAAAATCAGTATGCCCTGGTCAATGATCAACCATCCTGAGTGTCTTAGAGTGTACAGTCACATTATACAGCCTATTGGCTACTAAGAAAGATTGAGTTGACAGTTAGTTTATTTAATTGATCTATCTTGCAACCTATAATTTTGGGAACAAAACTTGCAGAATAGAAGGATGAGTCACGAAAAAAAAATGCTTTGTATAAACACAGTGCAGAATTATAAATTTTGTATAGGCTAGTTTTCTTCAGATGCAGTTTTATTTTCAGATACAAAACATATTTTTCTTAATAAAGGTAGAAGCAAAGTCTTAAACTTGCTATATCCAGTTACATAAATGAGACCATAATTCCCAAAGGTATCAGCAGACCAAAGATTCCATCAAAATGTCTTGATCATCGAATACAGAAAGTTAAAGAACACCAAAACTTTCAGTTATTTTAAGAGAAAATGTGTCAAAATATTAAAATCTTGGAAATGTTTTGAGTTCTATCAATTGTATTCCCGATTTTGAATCTTATTTTGAACATTGATAAAAACACCTTGTCCTTGTCAGTGGCAGTTTGTATTTAGTAACTCCCAAGAGAATTTAAGCCAAAGGTATTTTTTTCAGACAAATTGAAAAAATATTTTTTTGTGCGTCCTTGCATCATGGAGAATACATGAAAATTATAATTACTTTAGTTCTCAAAAAAATGATCTACAACCGCTTGTTTACAATTTAGTAAAAAGTCAGAAATAAGATGTGTTGTGATGCTTTGAAATCTTGTTATTGGGCGAGCTGAATGAAATACATTTTGACTGGTTTAAGCTTTAAAGGAAACTTAGTTCACATTGACCTTCAGTCTAAAAAAGCGCTTTTATTTAAAATCATCTTAGATGTCGATCAAACGACTTTGTGGATGAACAATAATGTCTAAAAGTAAACACAAATGAAGAAGGTTTGAAACCTCACCATTGAATTCTTGCTTTTTTCCATGAGAAATTTGGCAGATATCATTATATTTACTTTTGCACTCTTGCTTAAATGCAAACTGTAACTTGAAAAATAAAAGTTTCTTTCTGAACTTTTCAAATCTTGTGACAAGTTCAAGTGCTGAAGAAAGCCAACAGTGTTTGCTTGAAGTCATCATAGAACAAAAGATGTCAAAGTGCAAATTGGAACTTACACACCATTTGCTTTTGTGCAATGCAATTTTACAACAGCTGTTTTCTTTCTGCAGGTGTCGAGCAAAAGTTTTGAGAGCTTGAGAAACTGGAACCGCAGCACCAGTTCTATTAAAACTGTCTTGAACAACTTGCGCAGGTATGAACCTATATTATAGAATATTACAGCAGGCCTGAATATTTCACGGGAACGATCATTTCCGGTTACAGGTCAGTTTCGTGCTGGCAAAATGACGGAACTGAAAAATGGTTTCCGATGGCGATATGAACAGAATTAGTTGAAAAAATTTGTAAAAATGGCTATAAACTGTTGTTTTGTGTCGTGGTTGTTTAAATTCCTATAAATTTAATGGTTGTTTAGCACCCTCAAAGATTCAAAGAACTGCAATTTCAGCAAACATACGTTACATAACAAAGATATCGTTTATTTTTAATAACAAATGCCTTGTCCTTATACAATGCTCCCCACTGCAATTATACTACTGTACAATCATACTGTACTAACAATGTGATAGCATCTCAGAAATTAAGAGCACTGACATAAAGACACTAGACCTTTCGGTGTTACGAAAGGTCATACGATTAACAGTTAATCATTAACTCGTCTTTGTTACTAACTCCTATTTCAGCAAACATACGTTACGCAACAAAGATATCGTTTATTTTTAATAACAAATACCTTTATGGAGAGAATTAAAACTAACGTAACTGTAACTAGATAAATGTAAGCTCTATGCATGTTCTAACAGGTTTTTCATTGGGCATGAGTGAAGATAATGTTTGAAAAATACTGTTGAATTCTGCCACCGTCCAACTTGACGCACAATGTCAGGGTTATGACCATTATCTACCGCCAGAGAGCTCCAGTTGGTGATGCTGGTACAGTAACTTTAAAACCTTTTCTATGCATGTCATTCTTTATCCCGAAGAATGTTATTTTCAATGCGCCGTTTTTGTGGATAGTAATATCATCCTTGTGTAATATGAACATTTCCTCGCCCTTATTGGTGAAGTGAATGCCTTTTGGTGCAATATCAGAGGGCCTCATCATAAATGTTAGAGCGATAAGTGAAACAGCTTTGAGGTGAAGCATTCGTAGAGACAGATTTTCGTTATTTCCCCACTGCTGGAATAGTTCGAGAAATGGTGCTAAAGGCATCACGTTAGAGCGCGCCATAGGTTGTGATGCACTTGACTTTTCGAGAGCCGGGTTTGGTAAACAAAGCCCCTGATATAAGTCAGTTATTGCTGCCACAGAAGTACAGAGTATTGAACGTGGTTTCTTGGACGAATCCGCTTGTTCACAGAGAAAACTAGCGATAATAGCAGTGTTATCAGGTGGAAAGCAACAATTATTTCGCTTGCAGTGTTCGAAAAGTTTTTGTATTTGTTGATTGTACACTTGTAATGTTGATTTGACCCAAGCATATGGTAATTGTGTGACAGCGCATTGAGGCCAACGTTGATTTTCTAGTCTTGTTTTCCACACACCCTCCAGGCATGCAATTTCCATTTCCTGTTTTTGAGGGGCTCTGGGTTTGCTCCGCCTGACCATATTGTTCTCTTGGACGCTGGAAGTTTGATGGGCTCGTGTATCGATTTTGTTTTCAATCGTGTGAACCATGGTGTTGCTGGCCACCAGGGGGCTAGTATTGTCGCCAGTGCTCATTGGTGATCTATCACGTCAAGAATGCATGACAGAAGTCGAAATGGTGCATTCACGAAGTTGTTTTCTTGCTTCCGGTCCTGTTGTGCTATGGCGTCGACCTCGGCCGTAAGTGGGTCGTAGAAGCGACTGTTGTATTTCTCTAGATGCGTATTTGTCATGGTTGCGAACCGGTTTATGGTGTGTGGCCCCCACAGACCGTCAAGCCAGTCGAACATTGCTGGGTGAAGTTGCCACTCGTACTGTGGGTTTATCCTTGATAACTTGTCAGCCAGAGAATTTAGGCGTCCAGCAAGAAAGGTTGCGGTTAACTTGATGTTGAGGTTGTACGCGAGCGACCAAATGGCGCGGGCCACGTCTGTGAGCTGGGACGAAGGACCTTGAGATGGTTGATGTAAGATATTGTTGACACATTGTCCGAGACTAGCTGTACATGTTTTCCTTTTATGGAGTCCGCAAAAGAGTGGATAGCCATAAGAACTGCCATCATTTCTCTGAGGTTGGAAGGCTGGTTGGCTAGTCTTTTGTTCCAGAAACCGGTAGCCTGTTGATCTCCTAGCCAGGCTCCCCAGCCTGAGCTGGAAGCGTCTGTTGTGATTTGCAAATCTATTGAAGTTTTGGTTATCGATCATCCGTTCCACGTTTTGAATGCTTCGAGCCACCATTCGAGGTCCTTTACGGTTGGTTCCGTTAGGGTAAGCTCGCTGTCCCATGATTGTTTGGTTGATAACAGGCGGTAAACGTTCCGTAGTAGTAGCTTTGCCGGTACAATCGCTTCTGTCATGGAAACACACTGACCTGCTATGTGTGCCAGTATTCTGGCTGAGCATCGATTTTGTTTTAATATTCGGCAAATGTCTTTGCGTAGCTTGTATATGCGGTCGTTTGGAATCTTGATCTCTGGGCAGTTGTTTGGTCCCTTTGACGAGATGACATATCCGATCCATTTCACTGTCTCTGAGGGTTGCAGGGATGATTTTTCCCAGTTTATTGAAATCCAAGTCGGGTCAGTGTGTCTAACAGTGTTTGTTTTTGTTGCATAATTTGATTCTTTGGCGCGCACAGTAGGAAGTCGTCCACGTACACGACTGCTTTGTGATTGTGATCGCGCAGGTACTTGATGACTGGTCGAAGGACTTTGGTGAAGAAATATGGGCTTGCATTTTGGCCGAATGGAAGAACCGCCCACTTGTAGTATTGATTTTTCCATTGGAAACCGAGAAATGTTCAATGAGACGGGTGCATGGGCACATGAAAGAACCCATCCTTGAGATCAACTGTCACCGAGTGATCCCCAAATGAGATTAAATCTTGTGCAACTTTTATACCGTCATTTGTAGACTTTAGAGGGACACTAAATGTGTTCAGTTTTCGAAGGTCGGTTATGAGTCTGAGTTTATTGTTCTCTCTTGGGACCGCTCCTATCGGCGAGATAAAGTGAGGTTTTCGAGGCGGGATTTTGACGGCTCAAGTTGCGAGTAATTTATTAATTTCATTGTCCATAAAGCTTGTTTGTTTATCTGATAGTGGTCTGTTGAAGAGTTCAGTCTGTGGAGGTTTTGCTGTGAGTGGGATAGTGACTCCTGTATTTATCCAGCCTAGTATCGTCGATGGGGTTCCGATCTCTTTCCAGAATTCTAGGTTTCTTTGTAGTTTCTCTGGTTGTGGTATGGGGCTATACGACATTTAGTCAGTGTTGTTGTTCTGGGGAGGCACGTAGTTTTGAGGTCGCCTTTGTGGGAACCAATAGTCTTGGAACCGGTGATATATATCGCTTCCACGGTTAGGGTGCCCACGTGCTCTATAATAGCTTGTGTCGGGGTTTTGACGTTAGTAATTTTTTCCCGTGTTTTGTTGCCGGTATGATGATAGCTCTGCAGCCAGCGACTCTGGCTGAAATCCGCTGGTATGGTTTTGAAGGGAGCGGAATATCCTTGCCGTCTCTGGATTGAATACTGAGTTTGTCAGTATGGCCTGGTACTCATGCTGGTTGTATTTGATCTGGGCTGTGAGAACTGTCTCCAGTTGCTCCAAGTATTTCACATCATCTTGGTTCTCTAGCACCGCGGGGTCCCAAAGGGCTAAGCGCGTGATTTTTAGCGATGTCTCTGTGTATCGCGCGTTTTTTTGTAAGTTTTTGACTGTTCCTCTGTCCTCTTTTTTTATTCCTGTAGATGATTCGTGAAGTTTTAGTTCGGGTGGGAGTTGAACCCGTGTAAGGGCGTCTTTAATGGTGCAAAACTCTCCCTGTAAATCCTTGAAGGCATTCGGGAAAGGCTTCGGTGTGGGTTCAAGGTTTGGGGCGCTTTGGGCCGAAGCAGCGCTGTTCTGTGGCGTCGATTGCGCCTTTTCGACCGTCTGTAGTCGTGTGTGGAGTTTTTCTTGAGTTTCAAGTATTCTTTCAAGAGTTTCCTTAAGTTGTTCCTTTGACACTGATCCGTCGTTTACGCTCATGGCTTGACGTGCTTTGTGCAGTGGAGAGCACTAACATAAAGACACTAGACCTTTCGGTGTTACGAAAGGTCATACGATTAACAGTTAATCATTAACTCATCTTTGTTACTAACTCCTATTTGCGGAACAAAATGTATTTTACATTTTGTCATAGATGCACACGTAATGTTTGCTTACCAGAAATACATCTATTATAAGATTCCAACCTTGTTTTTTTATAGTCTTCTTTATAAAAAAAAAGTTTTCCATGATCAAAATTTACAGAACTGAAAAGTGGTTTCCGACAGTTTCCCATGAATCAAAAGCATGGAACCGAAAACTGGTTTCCGACAATTTCTGAAATCTCCAGGCCTGTTACAGGTTAGCAGGGCTGGAAAATTTAGTTTTAAAACATCTTCCTGGTTGCCAATGGCCAGTAGGCCAACCCGTTGGTGAGTAACAGTTAAAGAGTTAAATACAGTAAAACCCGGTATTTTGAACTATGCTAATTTATAATTCCCACTTATTCCAACAAAATCCAATTTTTGCAGGATTTGATCTTGGACGAAAAAGTTAAATACAGTAA
>JAOBAT010096857.1:0-26080 GCA_026413305.1 Hydrozoanthus tunicans | reverse complement strand
AACCCGGTAATTTGAACTATGCTAATTTGTAATTCCCACTTATTCCAACAAAATCCAATTTTTGCAGGATTTGATCTTGGACAAAAAAGTTAAATACAGTAAAACCCGGTAATTTGAACTATGCTAATTTGTAATTCCCACTTATTCCAACAAAATCCAATTTTTGCAGGATTTGATCTGGACAAAAAATCAGTAAACTCAAATTCGATTAATGGGAACACCTGTTAATTCGAACTTTTTTCGTTTCCGACTAGATTTTTTAGAATAAGTATGGCCATGAGTTGAGTAGAATCTCAGTTAGAGAGTGATTTCCAGATACTGCTTGCCTGTAGTTTCCAGTCCATGTTATGTCTAGCAGAAAAGTTGTGTCTTGTACATGTTTCACCCAAACTTGGACTGATGATGTATCTTGGGGTTTTCTTCAGCATCGATACTAATTTTGCTTTTTTGATTGGGGTTTTCTTCAGAATATAATTAACTTTTATTGTCATGACAACAAACATGTTTCCAGGCCCCATTAGTAAGAATTCTTATTTTCTGCTATTCAAAGAATTTTCTTGAAGTCAATTCTTTTACACTGTAAGAAGAAAAGGAATTATGTGACTATTCTGAAAAATACCTGGAAATATATCATCAGACCAACTTTGGCTTAAATTATTCATCCAAAGGCTCTGAACTGGCAGCAAATTTCAAGAAATTGAGAATTTGGCTGTCCAACAACTGAAGTCATCAGTTTAAAACATTAACCCTTTCAACCCCAGGCAGTTTATCGACATCTCAATTCTCCTTACATACCTCATACAAAATGATACATTTGGTAATGAAAATTAAGGATTTCATCGGGTAAAATATTGCATGGAAGATGAAAAGTGAAGTTCTCCCAAACTGCTTGTATAACAAGTATGAGGTTTAGTTAGGAGAATTTAGCAATACGTCATTTGACGTGTTTAGGGCTTAAAGGGTTAAATGTTGATGCATCAAAATATTTCTTTTTCTGAAGATGGCCATCGGATGACAGCTGAAATATTTTGGTCATAAAAAATGGAATAGCATCTTTTAGTGCCTTTTATTAAACATTAATATCTCGAGAACCAGAAAAGATTTAGACCTTTAATATTTTTAACCACTTTTCTTCACATAACAAGGTTTGTCTGCTGATGCAACAAAACGTACACTTTAATAGGCTTTTATTTTATTTTATCAACAGTGATTTGGATAAAGATAAACAGGCAAAAACTAGGGTTAAGCCAAATTTCCATATTTTTCAGTCAGCTATCAGAAGAATATTAAAAACTAAATTGAATATAGCACAAAGGAGAGGAGCTTTGAACAGCTTTAATGATAAATGGAATATAATAATGAAATAGTTTGCAAGATGCTTAAAGAAAAGATTCTTCTTTCCTTTTTCTTTTGCATTATATATATTTTCAATTTGTTGTAAAAAGTCAATCATTGCAATTTGATGTTATGTAATATTGAACTTATTGTATTGTTATTTGTTGTACAAAGTCAAAATCTTTCTATTATAGATCATTGTAATTTAATGTTTATATAATACTGAACTTATTGTATTGTTATCTATTGTACAAAATTATTTAAAGTAAAAAAAAAATTAAAAAAAACTTACGATAAAAACTTTTGTTTCGACAACATCTTTGGCGCTATTGTAAAGGGAAACTAAAATAGTTATGCAAGTTCAAGAGTGACTAAGAGTTCAAAGTCATTGATTTGCATAAGTTAAGCAAAGACCTTAATGCAAATTTAGTCCAATAATTGTACATTTAAACACGGTCATAATTGATTAACAATTGAGTAACATCTCATTAATAAGACAATCAAACTTGTTTTGGCATTTTTTCAACACCTTAAAACAATTGCGATGGTGCCAAGATGTCGCTGGTTTATGTTTAGCTTAATATTTATAATCAATTTTATAGCTGATCTTTTGTTTTGCCACAGCTGCTGTACAGTGATTTTTTTTTCATCTTGCAGGCATATGTCATTAAAGGAAAACTGTAAGCTTTCTCAGCCTCCAGAGGGCCAGCAGTATTTCAACTAATACTCATCTGGACAGTTACTTTGGAAAATTTGGCATTACTCCAGGATACAACCAGAGCCAAGCTAGTTAGCTTTAGTCCAAAGTTAATTATTGTAACAATAAGTTTTATTAAAAATTAGCTTTGAATTAATACTAACTAAGCTTCACAAGCCTTGGTCCATTCTGAAAGTTTAATACTAGTATCTATGATTTTGTTAACAATTATGTGTTAGTTAAGATTACTTTATAAATTAAATAAAGACTAGTAATTTAACGGAAAACTTGTTCGGAAAAAAATGTTGTTATGCGTCGAGCAGGAATCGAACCCACGTCTCTCGGTTTCATGTCCGAATGTGAAACCACTACACCATCCTGAAGAAGTTTTCCATTAAATTACTAGTCTTTACTTAATTTATTAATTTCTTTACTTGTAATGTGCATCCATTTCTGGATCCGATTGACTTCTTCTGTGCTTGAATTTGGCTGTTTCGCTTTAGTTTAAAGAACGCCGCTTGGCAAATTTAATTATTAAGATTACTTTCTAGAGTTTTCTGTTTCTAATTCTGAGAGGATTAAACCCATAGGTCAATCAGTGATTACTTGACAAAACTTTCTGAGCTTAAGAATTCTTAGAAATTATAAATCTTTAGGCTCGATTTAGCTTTCTTAAAGTTTTTCCTAATTTTGCAGCTCTGTTTAGGGAGTGAGTTTTTTGTTTGAGGCTCCCGAAAAACCTGGCAAAGTCTGAAAAACTGTTGGCTGCAACTGGCATCCATTTTGAACGGTTGACCTTGTAAATTTGCTTAAGCTAAATCCTGGCTTGTTGCCAAATGAAGAGAGTTTGAGAAACTGGTGCCGAATGAGTTTGACTAAGAACTTCTGACCAGGAACCCCAATCACAGAGTTCCACTACAAAAAAGAAAAAAAAAAGCACGAGCAGTCCATCTTTTTTTCTAAATAGCACTATTTCTTAAACTAAGCCAGGAAATTCCATTTGTTCAAGAAAAAAGTAGAACAGTGCATCAAGGTTTTTATCATTTTTTCATACAGTAGATGAATGGTTGATCATAAATAAATGTATGTGTAATGTCATGTGCACCGGAAGTGTGTTTAAAGCCAATCAAAATTTAGTCTCTTTTAATTGGTTAAGCTCACAAAAAATTACTGGGAGTTCCTGTGATAAGTTGAATCTTTTTTGTTATATGTTCTATTTCATGTTTCAGATCCAATGTGATAGTAAGACCATTTTTGTTACAATTTGTTTTTCTGTATTCATATTGTTAGACTGTAATCTTTTTTTTGCCACTGTTAAGTTAATTATTTTTTGAGGCAGGTACAATTAATGTACAAAGCAAAACAAGTTTTCGAAATGGCAATAGTCAAGAATCTTGAGTCAAGTACCTTTCCCATTTCTATGGTACTGATGATTGTAATTTTTAGCAGCTGCTATAAAGTCGCTTGACATTTAATTCTGTTTTTGTTACTTTGTTTGTTGTAAAACGCAAAAAGGCTGATGCACTAACATTTTCTTCACCCTTTTCGCCCCAAATAACTCCAGTGTTGTGTTTCTAGATTCTCTCAACTAGAACTAAACTGGCTGGGGTTGAAAGGTGACCCTCAGTTTCTGTCTCCCTCTTCTCAGTATGGGATGTTAACTCCTGTAAGCTGTTGGGAGGTGAGATCTAATATCTCAGTTGAAACTCTAGAAGGAAATGGTTTTATGAAGACTATTTAATGTTAGTACATTTTGCCAATCCACTTTAATGATGGCTCAAACAAGGTTACTGTTTTGCTGGTAAACATTTTAATGTGGAGCACTCGTAAAAGACATTGAATAAAGATTTTGGTTTTGCTTCTTTGCAACTTGTCTCTAAAAATTACAGATAGTTAAACATTTATTCCCGCGTGCCGCGCCAATTCTCCGAAAAATGGGATGAGCGGAGAAAGAAGAGTGAGACGTCAGACATGGGGAAGAATTTGCTCAAATTAAGAATATTCATTTCTGAGGTGAGACATCATACATAACGTAACTTTTAATTTTTACTCTCGGCAGAGCATCGCTTTCCCATAACCTACGTCATGCACTACTTTCGTTTACCACTGACAAGACGACAAGCGCTCAACGACCGAACACGAGCACTGTCGGAAACTCGGCTCGAAACGAGAAAAAAAAATCTTTCAATTACGGTATCCACACCATTAAGGATTTTATTTTTAAAAAGGTTGATTTTATGGTTCCATTCTTCTTTAGTTGTAGTAAATCCTGTGGAATTGCGAAGGATCAAGTCTTATAGAAGTTATTTTCGTCACTTCGGTACGAGTGGGGAGTTTTCCCTTTCTTGTGTAATGTATGTTATCCACTGAACTTTGTTTCCATTTTTCGTTTCCGTTTGGGGTATTTTGGGGACTTTTGCGATGTTCATCCCTGCCCTTTTGAACCCGAAGTACTTCCCCCTGGGAGAAAAGAATCCTATTTCAAAGGGCAAGGGACAAGTTTGCGAAGATGTGGGCAGCTTAAGAAACACGCGTGATTCGCATGGACTAGTTCTTCATTTCCTTTGAAAACTTTTTTGGCATAATTATTGTCCAGGATGAGTCGCCATTTTCACGCTTTTTTCGGCTTTATATACGAATTAAACGAAGCTCATGCATTGTTCTTTTAGTTTTAATTTTAGTGTTTAAATCGAAGAAAAACTAAGTCTAAGGTTTTGCAATACATGCATTTGAAAACAAATTTGATCGAGTCGTGATTGATCGTGGGTTCGCCGAGTCATAGTTTTCTTCCCGAGATGATTTCCGGCCATGATCAGTGTTTATAAACTGCGAAGCATTTCTTATTCATGTCAAAGATCGAAGCTGAGTATTTTTTTAAAAAATAATTAGCTAACCAGCCCAAGTCTCAGTTTGTTCTTAAATTGTTCCTAGTTATTGACCAAACTGCATGAGCCTCGTTGTTCTGATAAAATTGTTCTTACAAGGGGCCGTCGGAAAATCGATTCCGTCCCGCTTAACGTCAATTGGACGTTAAGGTCCTACCCCCCTTCCCCCCCCCCTCTCCCTTAATGTCCACTATTGTTTTTTGTGTTCTATCTTTCATATATGGTACTATTCATGATAGTTTATGAATTTTGTACACGCATGATGTTTTGATGTTTCTCTGCCACAAATGGTCGCTATAAAGCGCTTTTATCGTGCACAAATAAATGTAAACATTCGACAAAATTATTGCAGAAAGGCATAAGCATACCTTCATGTCATATGTGCTGCCGTTCTCCAGGCCCCTTTTACACAAGCAATTTTTCCTTGACAAGTTTGCTTGACAGTTTTCAATGCTCGTGCAAATAATCAACAAGTTTTCCTTTACAATTTTTCAATGACAAGGTTTCCTTGTTCGTGAAGACGACGAGAGAAAGTTTTTTCCTTGACAAATTTTCAGTTCACTATAACAATTATATCCTTGCCACATTTTCCTTGTTGTCCGTCTACACGAGCAAATTTCAGATTTGACAATTTTGCCTTGACAAGGAAAAACTGTCTTTTTTTCTCCAAATACACGAGCAATTTTTCCTTGTCAAGGCAAACTTGTCAAGGAAAAATTGCTCGTGTAAAAGGGACTTGAATATACGACAAGAGTAGTTGGAATACGGTAATTCAGTTTGTTATTGCAATTTTTTTTTATTTTTTAAGCAATATCCTGTTCATTGACTTGGTAGAACACCACTGCCTACCACGTAGACTTTGATGCCTGAAACGCAGTATAATATATAGTTTCACAAGTCGTCACTTCACACCAAGGTGGAAAAAAACACAAGTACTTATCTTCTATTTAAGGTTTTAATAAAATGAAAAAATAAGTTTGAATGTTTGGATTCTGAAATGTTTTTATTGGGACCTAAAGCCGCCTATAGCTTAAATGCCCAGTCTGATTCTGTGATGCAAAAAGTAATTTATATTCACTTCTAACAGTATCTTAACACCTAAAAATTGCTCTTCGCGCATTTTAAACATTTTAAACAACTTTTTTCAAATACTTAAAAGTATTTTAGTTCAAACACTTCTATTGTTTTCTAAGTTATAAACCGCTCTATTGTTTTTTAAGTTATAAACCGATTTTTTGAAGTACAAAATTTTCTGGTACTGATAATGATAACCAAATAGGACAGCAGCGAAAAGCACAACGTAAGAAGATCTTTTGAAAGTGAATTTTAAAGCCTTGCAGTTTCAGCTCTCTTTCTTAACTAAATCTGAAAGCGCTTTTGTTTTGTGAAAACGGTTAGGCCAGACTCTAAATTAGTGAACAAAGCCTTTAAAGAAATTAACACTTTCGACAATAAATGTGGACTTTACGTTTGGTTTGCCTCTTGGCTTCTTGTGGCAGTTTGAGTGTCAGCCAATCAGAATACAGAATACATAATTAATGTTGTTTTGGAGCTGCTTCCATGGTAATTATTTCTTAGGGAGCTCACAATATGGCCGACTGACTTGTAAAATGTGAGGATTAACTTCGCCAATTAAACCTGTAAACAGCTATAACTCCGCGTGCAAAACATGAAGATTCACCTATACGAAAACTGTCTATTCGCACGTATTTGAACAGCCTTTTGGAAGGCACAAACAATATTGATTTATCATGGCTGATAACAGCACATCGAACGGTCCCCCTACTCACAGGGGATCCAGGCACCGAACACGAAAACAGCAACAACCTTCGACAACTGATCGAGATCTGAAGAAGGCTTCGAGGTTGCAAGCCTTAGGACCGGGAGAAAGTATAAAGGAAAAACAAGTTAGTAAAATCTTGTTGATAACAGAGATATATTTCTTCATAGAAACAGTCCTTAGTGTCCTAGCTACCTGAATGCTTTAAGCTTGTTGGTGCATGAGGAATGCTTAAATGATCACCGTGCAAAAAGTCCCAATTAGAAGCTACAAAAATTTTGAGAGCACTTCTATACTGCCAGGTCTTTTGTTCAATATCTATATTTTATCTTTATTTATACCACGAGACATTTCATATTCGCTTTATTTGAAACAATTAAAACAATTCATTTGATTTGAATCGATCGACAAACAATTGTTACTAGCAAAAAAAACTGCCTGTTTTTATTCAACATGTTTTGCAACAAAATGCTTTGTGATAAGTGTTAAACTTATGCTTTTTACATAGATTTAAGTTGCTAGTTTGGAAATCATTTGTGTTTAATTCGAATATATGTAGGCAGCTGCTCATTTTGAAACAGACAACCACAACTTGATCCGTCGATCGGCTAGCTAGCGTTCAATCGATCAAATCGTCAGCACCTCAAAAAAACTTCCCACAGCGAAGGCAACTGAACTTTTTAAGTTCATCAAAATTTAGATGTTGTGCTTTTCACCGAGGGACTGAACAGTTTTTATAATAACTAAATCAGCGAATAACTGCAGAGCAGAGTTTGACACAATACATGATTGACTCAGTTGCAATTTTTTGCGCGGTTTTTGTTGAACATTGTTGTTAAAATTTATACAACAGATTGTTGACATACGACTTCCGAGAGAAAGCATTGGCTTTTTGTACCTGTCATCACTGATAAGTTTCAGTACTAAGATAGTTGTTGATGTCTCCATGATTCTAGAATTTCATTAAAACTAAACGGTTCGAGATTGCTGTTTTCAGTTCGTTCTGTTTTTCTTTTAAATATTAACCATTGTGACAGTGTAAAGTAACTTAAAAACTTAGTAAATACAATAACTGATATTTTAGATTTAAACTAATTCGTATACTATTTCTATATTAAATTGTTCAGTATTTTATGCTATTTAATACAAGGTTTTAGATATAAAGTTCAACAAACAATTGCCTCATGTTATATAGTAGATGCTTGTGAAACCAAAACTTAGCATGTTTTTCAAAAAGCCAATTGAAATTGATATATATTTTATTTTCAACTTAGTGCAGTCATAGAGTCAGGTATGAGAACTAGTTGTGTTTATGAGGGTATAGATCGAGCGAGAAAAAAACTTTTTTCAAATTTATCAGTAAGATAAAAAATTGTACAGGTATATCTCAAAATATTTATGAGCAATAGTTTTATTCATTTTATAATTAACAAAATCAGCCTTCGTTAAAAAGGTAGAAACTATATGAACTGAAATTTCCAACAATTTTTAAAGAAAAAATGTTTATTTCAAAGATCAATTGTCAATACGTGAATAGTACTTTTGTGATATAAAACTACCGATTTTGGCCCCTTTGATTATATATCATATTCACAGAAAGAGTATCCCCTCCCCCCAGGTTATGACTTGATCACCAAATCAGAAGACTTAAATTTTGTAATTTCCTTTTTCTTAGCAAAAGGCAAGAGAAGAGCGTGAACAGAAAAGAGCTCAAATTGATGGCAGACATGAGTTTCTTATTGACACAGTAGCAAATTGTTTGGGTCTCACTGTTGATGAGGTGACTGAGGGAATGCTCGAGGGATCACAAGTATGTATACAAAATTAATATATAAAGGCCCTTCCTGGGGTTTTACCTACTGAAAACTCCCCAATAAGCTTAGCCTCCATCCCCCCCATCCTCTCTAGTAAGCCCCATATCTAGAACCTCAAGTTTAAATAAGCCTACCCTGTTAAAAAAGCCCTCTCCCCACCCCCCTCCCCTCCATCCTGAAATAATGACATTGGAGCTAAAACATGTGTTGTGTCATGATAATTGTAGTTTGTCAACAGTTTTATCTGTTTTAGTTTTTGAAAAGTGCTGGTTATAATGCCATAGTGAACATAGAACGCAGACTTACTAGTTGCTATTAAAGCTGTGGTACACGCATGGGCTCAATTTTTGAAAGATGCACAGTTACAAAAACACGAGAAACATTGGGGGACCCAATTCAAGCACACCCTTTCTATAGTTTTGTTGATTTTTTTTGGGGGGGGATGGGATAGGATGAGGCCCCACAGTCCCTCCCCATCCTATAGCCCTGACTGCAAACTATATATATATGGCTTGATTTTTTGTGCTCGTTTCTACCTCTTGAGGAAATGATGTGTATTTTATGTAGATAAATGTCATGTCTTACCTTAATTAGGTTATTACAACTAGCTGAGTATTTACATACTGGTCATAATTATACTTGTAAATCTTTAAAATTGGTTACATGGAAATCTTTAAACTTATTTTTTTCTTCTTTCAGATTGAGACAATGGACTCTTTTTTTGAACCAGATTCGTTAACAAAAATAATGTTCTTTTACCAAGAAACTGATCAAAACCAGGAAGCAGGTAAGCTATAAAAATGTCTGTCATATCAAGGGCAGGGTTTGGATTGTGGATATGAACTATGATTCAATGATGTAATGATGTGATGACAATGCTATTAAGAGGGGAGTACAGGGAGGGTCCTGGTGCAGTTCACACAAAATATAACTAAGTAGCCATCACAGATCACAGTTTTTCATGTGTCACAGTTAATCCGTTGAGCATGGACCATGAAGAAAAATTTACCAATAAATTCACTTCAGGGGTAATAAAAGTTCCCAATATCAAGGATCATGATAAAACCACAGTAACCACTCTGTTAATTGATTGACAATTATTCCAAGAGCGCGCATTGGGTATGAGATGGTAAATAGCCGACAAGGCTCGTAGCATCGACTTGGCTATAAATCATCTCATATCCAACAAGTGCGAATGGAATAATTGTTTTATTAAATTTAATTAGTTTTCTAAACTCTTCCATATTTAGAAATAACAGCTAAATTTTATTCAGAACCTATTTTTTGGCTTTGCAAACACTACAGTCATTTTCCATATTTGGCAAACCCCAAATATGAGCTGATAACCAAGATTGAATGAACCAATCAGAACGCGCGAATCGCAATATTTGAGATTGAAAGTTTAATAATTGGTGATATACAGTGATATAAAAAAGGAAATGATAACAATAGAAATAAATGTATTGGAAATAACAATTTAATTGTTGACAATAATGATTTATAATATGACTTTGTTAATTGCATATGTTTCCTGTTGTTAGTTACTTTGGTGGTTTTTCAAAAAAAATTTCATTTCATCTTTCTGAAGTTATATAGGCAGATTGTTCCTCTTAAAGGCCAAATTGGTACTGTTATCAAGGGTTACATGGTACAAATAACCAGTGCCCTTTGTCTCTGAATCAAAGGATTGAGAAACATGAAATAACAAACTAGTTACATGGTTTGTCACATTGACAGTGTTGCATATACATAGTTTTGATTCATGTTGCCATTCTTCAAAACAAATAATGGCCTGGCCGCAAGCTGCGTCCACTCCCTACCCCCCCCCCCCCCTTCCTATTGGGCTGGACCAAAAATTTTATGTCAGTATTATGTTGTGTGTGTTTTGTCGGGTTGTTTAAGGAATATATTTAAGATAAGAGTATGTTTCATCCCTAGAAATCTGTTCAGTTATCACCAAAATGAATGTTATCATAGTTGCAGCTAAAATTTTGTCAAAAACAACTTGAAAAGTTACAAAGAGTTCTTTGGAGCTTCTTGTATCTACCCCACCCCTTGCCTCCACTAGATTGACCACTGAAAACAAATATTTTGAAACCTAAAAAATATGTTTTGAAATGTGTTAGGTTTAGCCCCTGCATGATCTCCAGCACTTCAATGATTTGTGTGTATGTGATGCTGATAAAAACACTTACTTCCAATTTTAACTGGCACCATGCAAAAATTACACTTATCTTGCTTCATGCAGTCGAACAGTTTCGCATTGGACCAGGGGGTGCACAGAAAGTTACACCAAAGATAAGCAAAACAAAGTTATTTGTCACTGATGGAAAAGAAGAAGAAGTCACAGGAGTGTGTGTGTTCTTTATCAAAGTAAACCCCTCCAAGGCCATAACCTACAATAACATTTACCAGGTAAACACACAAACTCCTAGAAAACAACTTCAGTCAAGCAAAGCTTGATAATCAATAAATGCTAGTCCAGTAACCTTGAACTAAGCACTGCCTGGTTAGCCTATAGTTGGTAAGGCGTCAGTCTTTTGAGCACTGGAGGCCCAGGTTTGATTCCCAGTGCCGGAGCTTCACTACTCAGGGTCTTGAAATAACTAAGAAGATGCTGCCTTTGCTTTGACGTCAGCAAACGGTTAGACATTTGCGTCTTCTCAGATAAGGTTATTAAACCTAAGGCCCAGTCTCTCGATCTCCTATCAGGGGAATTAAAAGAACCCACGACACTTGTCAAAAATGAGAAGGGTGATCCTGGTATTGTGGTCTGTCTTCTACTATTAACTATAAGTTTGTATTTATATCTAACTAAATTAGAAACGTTGCTGGTCATTGCATTTGACACAAAAAACACCAGTTTCAGTGGGCCACTTACGCTCCTTGAAGGATTTAGCTTTTTGTAAATTTTAAAAGCATTTATTCTCGTGTGCCACACAAACGGTGGGGTCAACTTTAAAATAAATGGGGGATGGGGTCAAAATAAACGGGGGGTGAGTAATTTCTTAAAACTTAATAAACAAGGGGTCCAAATTAATAAACAGGTGGTGAGATAACGGTCGTTGAGTAGATCAAGATTTGAGAGCAAATTGGACATAAATTATACAGATATTAGATATGCTTTTTAAACAAGACAACAGAAAACAGCAAAAATATGGGTAACCTTAGTGAGTTCTAAATTCTAGATTTTGGTGTCCGTGCGGTAATCCAAACAATAACAGGGAACAACGAACACCGAATTTGACACAGTAATATTATATATTCGTAAAATTTTGACCACTTGGTGGTCGTACCAGAAGTTGAAAAATTAACAAACTGGGGAGTCGTAATAAATCCCGAAGGGTAACAAAAAATCGAAAGTTTAAAAAGCATCCCAGGACGTTTATTTTGCTCCTGAAAGTGCCATTTTTTCAAACGTCTTTACTGTCACTAGGAAACTGTGTTCACAGTTCTGGACACGAGGGGGGTAGGGTTGTTACAGTCTGTGGAGCGGATGATGGGGGACGTCTTCTGCCCTGCCCTGTCTAAGAGCAAGAACTGGGGAGAGTTGTCTGATAAGCGTGGTCACCGAGTCAGGCAGGAATTCCTCAACCAGCTGGATAACTTTGTTGGTGAGTGAAGTCATTTCGTATGCCTTGTGTTAAATGAAAACAAGTGCTTTATTACCTTAATTGTCAATTCACATATTTAAGGCACAAGAATATGGACGACAAGATATTAACGCGGTTTGAAGGTGCCGCCGTTTTCAATTCTAGAAAATTAACGCAACAAATTGAAGGTATCATATTTTTTTCTAAGAAAATTTGCGCGATTAGACAAAACATTTTGTATTTTATCAAAACAAAATCTTTATTTGGGAAAACAGTACAACTGTATACTTTACTTCTGACCCCGTTCAAGTTTTTGATAAACAAACATACGTATGGAGCCATATGACAAATCTACGCATGCGTTTTTGTCCAAGAAACATTCAAACATAAGGATTGAGTGAAACAACAGACCCAGTGCTTTTGACATGCTATAAATAAAGAAAGTTCTTGCTATTAAAATCAAAGTTGTCGAAATTAACGAGCATAGAAAATTCGAGCGTAGTAATATTAACGCGTATTTGTCAAAATTTCATGACAATATAACTCAATTGTAGTTGACTTCGCTATCCCTGTGTGTCGGTTTAATCTCTTCATCTAACGCCCATGTTTGGATTGACTAGGGTCATGGGAAGTCATGGAAAATTGGATTGTACAAAAATGATATAAAGAACAATAACAGTTTGTTCATTTGTACAAATACCTAAAAGTAACTTGCAGCTGTTCTCTTTCTTCATCATGAATAAGATGCCGGAAAAGAGTAACCGAGGGTTTTTAAATAAACAGTGCAGCGTCAAGAAACATTGTAAAAGATCATGGACAGGAAAAAGTCGTAGAAAGTCATGAAGCTTTAGAAAACTTCATAAGAGAATGAATTCTCGGATTTAGTAAACGTTCATTCAGTAAAAGCCTGTTCACACTAAGACGCAAACGCAATTACAAGGCCATTCACACTTGGAAATTTGCGAAGCAGCTCAAGGTGTGCGCAAAAAACAAATTTTCCTTTTCTTCCGCCTGTGTCTGCGTTTGCATCTCAAGTGTTAACACGGCTTAAACTTGCTGATGAGTCTTGGCTTCTTCTTCAATACGGTATACTGATCTATCAGGTCATTCGTTCATCACAAAGAAACGTTTTCTGATTGGATTTTATAGCTTACAACTCATCTGGTTCAACATTTCGTTTACAGCCATTTTGGCAAGTGTGCAAGCAAGTCTAGACATTCGTTCATCAAAAAGAAACGTTTTCTGAGTGGAATTTTATACTTTACAACTCATCCAGTTTAATATTTCGTTTACAGCCATTTTGGCAAGTGCGCAAGCAAGTCTTGACGACGCAGTTACCCTGAAGGAATGCGAAACAGTGGACTTGTCCCAGATCAGTTCTCCATCGGACTATTTAGTCGCTGCAAGCTCCAGTGAAACACTGGAACATATCGAAAAAGTTGTCCAAGATTGGATCAAGCAAATAGAGCAGGTTGGTAACGACTTACAACAAGTTCGTGTTTCAAAAATGAATGTTATTATTCATCCAGATTGATAAAAGAGAAAAAAATTTTTTTAAATCTTTTTTTGGAATTTTGGGCTAACTTGTCAAAAGATGTTTCAACTCAACCATTACTCTTCAGCAGTGAGGTTTGTCACGTGACAGTTCATTATCACGTTTTTTCTTGAGGAGAAAAAGGGGGGCTCTGGTTTGTATCAAACTTAGGACCGGGCCCTTTTCTCCGTTCCTCGACATTTGCCACGTGATAGTGAACTGTCAGAGGACTGATGAGGACTGATGGTTTGAGTTGAAACGTCTCTTGACACGTGACAAATGTCGAGGAACGAAGGGCCCGGTCCCAAGTGTGAGACAAAGAGAACCGGAGTTCCCCCTTTCTATTCAAGGTTGGGTCCCCCACCCTTTCCCAAATCGATTCCTATATTCCCCTCCTTCGCCAATCTTGTTCATTGTCTAGGATCTTGACTCGACATTTGTCACGTGATAGTGAACTGTCACGTGACAAACCGCACTGATGAAGACTGATGGTTTCAGTTCAAACGTCTGTTGACAAACTAGACCAGAATTCCCGAAAAAGATTTCAAAAAGTTCGTGCTTTGTTGTTTGTTGTATGATAAACAAAATGGAATAAAAAGGAATGGTAAAAGCTTTTGGTATAGAGTGGTCGTTCAAGCTTAAAACTACTGAAGAATAGAGTGCTGTAAAATAAATGAAATTTGACTATCTCTAAAGAGGCAAAACCCTCAGACTCCGTGACATGCTCTAAGTCTAGTTTACCGTCATTTAATTAATTAAAGCAATCATAGTTGATATACGGACTGGTTATATAAGCCGGCAAATCTCAAAAGGGAAGTACATGGAATGTACAAGAGAAAAAATTCCCAACTACTCCTGGACCCAGGGGAACCCCGATCACATGGTAGGTGCTCTTATCACTGGGCTACCGAGGCAATTACGAAAGAATAGTTGTAGCAAACCAACCCAAGACAGGCCAGGCAATCACAATTCCACCTCGGTTTCTCATACTCTTGCTTCTTGCTTACAACTTGCCTTTGGTAAATTACTGTAGTCAGAATTTGACCTTTATGAAGATGATCTTGCAGATTTGTTCTTAACGTTTGTTTCGAATTCTCTCGTCGGGCTACCGACCGCGTTGCTCTAGAGAACGAGCAACTTCGGTGGCGTTCATTAAGTTTGTGTCTTTATAGTTTTGCTGCGAGTCATGTGCTCGTTCTGTCTTTTTTGGACCAGTTGAGTCAGAAACATCGTGTGGTATATCATTCAAAGACCATATCTTGTACGACTTCTCCAGGTCATGGGTCAGAGAATTTTTCTCTTATGTTTGAGTGAGTTAATGGGTTCAATGTTGATGCTGTAGATCAACAAAACTTGTATTATTTCTTATTTCCAATGGCAAGGCTTCACACGAAGCGGCATGTTCTCTTTGCATACGTTTCAAGTGTTTGAGTGAGTCCAAGTTTACTTGTTGCCGCCCTTCGCCTGTTGAACTCTTGTTGAACTAAGGCGCTGAGGATACTAAAACAGCCAAATTAGACTTTAGAATACCCTGGCACTTTTTTATCTTTTACAAAAATTAACCGAAACGCTGAATCATCAGTCCACTAAGAGAGTTTCTGAAAAAAATAATATCTCGGTGCCAGTGATTAGAGTATCTTCGTTCTTTAATTATAAATGGTTCAACTACAGCACCGCGGACCACGGTTCCAGTGATTATCGTGTCTTCATTTATTGATCTGGTATTTCACCTAAAAACTGCGGACCACGGACCACTAACTTAAGTAAGATGGCTTAAAAACGTGCCGGGGTTTTCTAAAGTTGTAGTAGTCAAACAGTGTTCTTTAGAGATGCGAAACATATACAACAAATTTGTTTGCTTTAGGTCCTAGCCGAAAGTGAACAAATGCGCAAAGAGGCTGACAACGTTGGTCCCAAAGCTGAGCTTGACCACTGGAAGAAACGGATGGCAAAGTTCAACTCTCTTTTGGACCAGATTAAGGGACCAGACTGCAAGGCAGTGGTCGGTGTCCTTCACGCTGCAAAATCGAAGCTGCTTAAAGTAAGTAACAGACGTCATTTTCCACGTCATATTTCCCGCCCTTAATGCAAACAAACCAATGAAGCTTCTGGAGTAACTGTCTAAGCTGCGTTGTTCAAAGGATGGTTAACTTTGACTCTCGGGCTTAAGCCAAAACTCAAGCAAGAATTTTTTTTTAAGGAAAGGTTTAAGGTTCTCATAGTACATGCTTGGATTTACCACGAAAAAAACTATCATTTCTAAAATCGCAGCTCAAATAAGGTTGGAAAAAAAGAACGCAAGTTTGAATTTTATCCCGGGCTAGTGACAATCGGCCTTTGAACAACTGGGTCTAGAGCGCAAAAATAAGAAGGTCAAAGACCTTTTTTTACATGAAAACACACCGTTTTTTATGGCATGTTTCCTTCTTTTGTGTACAAACCTTTTTTATAAGAAGAACTTCATATATAAGAACAACGAGGCTCAGATTGGGCAAAATTTAAGAACAATTTAAGAACAAGCTGAGGTTCGGGGCTCGATTGAGCAATTTTTTTTTTCCAAAAAAATGATTCGCAATTTTTTTTCTTTTAATCATTATCAATGTTTCAAATTAAACACTATCCTGAAGGTTGTTCCATACAATCGTTGTAAACATGAATACAGCATACTGTATCTTCATAGGGAAATAGGCAAGCTTTTGTAGTAAAAGAATGATCAACACAAAATAACAAAAAACTTTTTTTTCGGTTTAAATCACACGAAGAAATAAGAACAAATTAAGAACAATTTGAGGCCCAAATCGCCAAAAAAATTACGAACAATGAGCCTCGGCCAAGGTTACTGGTTCTTGTTAAAAAAAGCGTGTACGTCATATAAGTGTTTCAACCAGTCTTGAATTCTACTTGAAAACTTCTCTCTTCCAGATTGTCATCCTATACTGGTCAATAAATGAATGTAATTGTTAGCTTCACAAATATCAAATCAATTTTGATTTGACTGTTAAAAAAACGAAACTTTGCGAGATGTTCTCAACTCATTGTCTTAGATAGGAAAATACAAACAGGATCGTGTGCAACTTTGTTGGTTGGAACATGTCTTCAATCTTTTTTCTGTAAAATTCTTGTTTATGCTGTTTTCTTTCAAAAGGTTTATTTTGGACCGTTGTTAGTAAGAAATGTACATGCAATGAAAGAGTTTTATCAAATCGTAAGGGCAATTTTGCAGAAATGTTATTTTTGCTGCTCCTTGTCTTTCACAGTTTTTTACTGGTTTGTTGCAGGTAAGGAGTTTACTCTTAGTTACAAAGTTTAAACAAATTGTAAGGTTAATGCTTCAACATGTTTTTCCTCCTTTACCAATGCAGACCTGGCGTGAGTTAGACATAAGAATTACTGATTATGCTAACGAAGCCAAAGACAATGTAAAGTTTTTGTACACATTGGAGAAATTCTGCGACCCGCTCTACAACAGTGATCCGGTGAGTGGCTCTGATTATTTAAACACATAAATCGGTAGCGTTCATTGAAACGTCGAGAAAGCATGTGCTTATATGGGACTCTTGTGGTAAGACTAATTCAGAATATTGAATTTGTAGTGTGAACGCACATGAACTTCGGGAATGAATGGACTTAGCGGAGTGATCTGGCAATACTCCGAGAGTACTCCGAGGTAGTGCTAGTGTTAATGGGGTCTTAGATAAGCTACCTAGACATGCCACCAGTATTGTTGAAGGACCCGAAGTCTTAGAACCACCGATATCACGTATATTCACTTGGCCTTCGTCCTACCTTTAGTATGAAAAGACACGAGAATATTCAGCAATATTGCCATTAAGGTTTTCGTCGAAAATTTCGATGATGCTGCTGGTGACTAATCGAGTTATTCTTCACGAACGTTGTTTTCTTTATTATAGGATCATACTTCATGAAAGTTTGGATGCCAGATGAGGATCGCTTAAAAATTCTAATATACAACAAATTTCAAAGTGCAACTTTTTTCTCAAAAACTCGCTAACAGTGCAATTTTTTTCTACGCCGTTTTCTTAAGGTGACATGAAGTGCCATCAACCTTCTAGCTTCATTCGGTACTTTCTTGCAACAAATGTAATACTCGGTCTGTTCTATGCTTTGACGAGGAATAAACACTTGTGTGGCCTTCATTCACCACGCCTGTCCGTGGAAAGGGAAGTTAAGCCGTTAGCCATTAATCTTCATTCAAGAATGGCAGGCTGTACTGGTAATCAAACGAAAAGATATTAAAAAGATTAAAGTAAGTTGGAAGTTCAATCTTGAACTTGTTTTCCCGTCATAGGTTGGTATGATGGATGCAATTCCTGGCCTCATCAACGCGATAAGGATGATAAACAGTTACTCGAGATACTACAACACGTCGGAGCGGATGACAGCTCTTTTCGTCAAAGTATGCTAAACCGATAACTTTAGAGATCTTGTTCTTGTTTAGTTATTAAAATGTTTGGGCATGCTTCCGTCCTTCTGTCCAATGAAACTATGTACTCCACATTAATTGTGCAGATACATTAAAATTACTTTTGGAAAAGTCTTTAGTTTTGTGATAACGCGATTCTTGTGTTTTTATTGTAAAGTACCCTTTATACATTAGCGTGGTTCGGTCTGAGTATGCCAGGTTTCTTACATATTTTTCGTGTGGGGTAGGACAGTGTTTCAGGGCTGTGAAGAAGTATTTAGATCCTTGAAGTGTCTCGAAAGATTCTTGCAAAATTGACTTGCCATCTGCACGAAACCTGCTACAGAGCACCATAAATTGTGTTAGTATTTATTCTGGAATAACGACAACCTAAAAGGAATTGTTATTTGCCCTTGAGTAAGCTTCTTTCTTATCTTGCACCAGTCGGCTAAGCTGTAGAACCAGTTTTCTCATGCCTAAATGCATTATGGGAGAGTACGTGGTAAAAACCTGACCAATCACAGCGCATACTAGAAATGGAAACTGTGATACAATATGGGTCCTTACTCAAATTATTTTTAAGCTACTAGACATAAACATTAATTTGTAGGCTTTTCGTCCATTTGAATTTAAAGTGTATTGCTCTTTCGTGACTAAAAGAACTCAACTCTTTTAGGTTACAAACCAGATGATTACAGCTTGTAAAAACTACATCACAGAACACAACTACAGAACGATATGGGAGTATCAGCAAGAAGAACTAATAGAGAAACTAGAGAACTGTATTAAGCTCAACCATGATTATCAAAAGTGTTTCCAGAAAACGAAGCAGCGCTTGGAGGAACAAAACGACGAACGGCAATTCGAATTTAGTGAGATGTACATATTTGGAAAAATCAACACCTTTACGAGAAGACTACAAAAAATTATCGAAATGATGAACACAATGAAAGACTATATGTGTCTTGGAGAATCAAGAATCGAAGGTTTGGAACTGTTATGGAATAAGTTCCAGCTAATTATGACGACGATGAAGAAGAAACCATATGATTTGCTAGACTACCGAAAGATGGACTTTGATGCAGACTTCGAAGAATTCAAGAGACAAATGAATGAACTGCAGGTTAGAAAAAGCTTTTGAATATTCGAAGTTCTTTAACTTTCGAGCGAATGGCAAATAAACACAGAAAAATTTCTGTGTTTCAAGTCTGGGTTTCTTTTTATTGCAAAGAAGGACTACAAAACTCCGTCTTTAAATTGTCTGCTGAAAAAACTGCGAGTCATCTAAGCATAGCTAAAAATCGAGAAACAAAATGGAAAGATAATTGAAAACTGGCCAGTTTAAGGAGACGTTTCCAAAAACAAATCGTGTGTAATGACATAAGAAAGGCCCACGAGGAATGAAGGTATCTTTTAACAAAATTTCGAATAATTCTCCGATTTTTCCACACCACGAGTTCTGTTGTGCTTGATTACTTTTTAATGCAAAGGTGAAACCTTTTTTCTCTAGAGCTGAAACAATAGAGTTTTCAATGGGTATAACGTTGCTACCGAAGCCAGTGGTCTTCATTAGACAACAAGACGTTTATCGCGTGACTTCAAAAAATTTTTGTCAACAACTGGTGGACTGAAGACATTCTTATATTTTCAAAATGTTGTCATTTTAGCAAAGCGATTAGGTTTGTTGTACCAGATTTTCCTGCCCTAGTAAGTTTATTTTTGTTTTATTCTGCTCTAGACCCAGCTTCAAGTGTTTATGGACAACTCGTTTGAGAAGATTCCCTCGACCCAACGAGCCTTGAGGCTAATTAGACGCTATGAAAGGTTAGTTACGAAAGAGTAAGGAGTTACGAAAGTAAATGCTTTTGTGATATATGTTTCTCATATCCTGCTGGACTCTTCTGTCTATATAAATTATCAACGTTCTTACCATAAGCTTTCTGCCACTTCCATCGAAGGTTCGTTTGAAGAGGACACTACATGTACAGTTGCTGAAAGCTTGTGATAAGAATATTGACGGCTTATGATACACGGCTGTTGGACAGAAGAATTCATGAGAACAAATGATCATCTCAGACGACGTCGACAGTTAAATGTGAACACTGATGAAGCATCGGGACGAATAGGACAACAGGGCCATTCATGGTTCTTTGGATAGAACTGAAATATATTCAGACGAACGTTAACGCATTAGCCAAAAGACTAAGAGTTTACTTTTTTTCTCGGAGCGATTGCACTGGCTATATGACGTGCGCAATCTAATAGGAGCGAGTCACGACCATTGATCATTGTCTTTTCACTTTTAATATACCCCAGTACTTTTTAACTGTCTCTATTTATAGTCAATAATTATTCTGGAGTTTTTCTTTTCCATGTTCAAGCTCTCCTTCTTACTATTACTTCGTTTCTCAGGCTTGGCTTAGAGAGTCTTCAAGAAACAATTCAGGAGAAATACGAACGTATTCTATTGCATTTCGGCCGAGACATTGAAGCAATTCAAAAACTCTACCAGCGGCATAGAAATGACCCGCCAGTCGCTTGGGACCTTCCACCAATATCTGGAAAGATAGCCTGGTCACGACAGATGTACAGGCGAATCCAGGAACCAATGGATCTATTCCAGAAATACCCAGCAATATTGCATGGCTCTGAGGCGAAAAAGATAATCAAGAACTACAACAAGCTGGCTAAAGTGTTGTTAGAGTTCGAGTTGCTTTACCACCAAGCTTGGATAAAGCAGGTAATGTTTGACACGAAAACCGATAAGCCTATACGGACTTACGCGGATTACCTATAATAGGGACCTTACGTAACGAGGACGGCAACATCGACGACGAGCGCTTATTAACGACACATTTCGGGTTTGTTCATTTGATCACATACACATGGCTCGTTTGCTTTATCTTTTTTTTCCAAATTACGCTCTATGAAAAGAAAAAGACCAAAGTATCCTACTTAAAGGAAAACAAAGACTGAGAAAATTGTGTTTAGGTTGTTCTCGTGGTCGCAAGAATTTCAACAATAAGTTTTTTGTGATCTAATTTTAAAGACCACTGCGTGCAGGTGACCAGCACAGACCGTGCGTTCCAACGTACAACTATTGCATTCACAATTATTTTTTTGCTGTCGTCGTCGGCATTGCCTAAGGTTCCTAATGAGAGCGAAGAGAAAGTCGGGCTTCATTCTATGTTCTTGTGCTGTGCCTTTTAACTATCAACTGAGGGCAATGACTGAAAATCCTTGGTATCCAGGTGCTGAAAAAGCCCTGACTCGGAGCTTTTGTATAGCATTTTTCTCTTCAGTGTGACACACTGTGATATTTTTCCACTTTGTGCTTCAGCCCCCAACCCCCATCCCCCCTCCCACCTCTCTTTCTCTGGCTCTCTTTCGGAAGAGACCAGCATTTTGGTTTGACTTAATCAGTTTAGGGATTTTGGAAAGCCACTATCTATTTTCTGGAATGTGGAACGCAACAGTAACTAATTCCGTGAAGCTCTTTTGAAGGTGGAAGTTGCCAAATCTGGGCTTCAGGCCTCTCTGCTGATTCGCCATCCGGAGACTAAAGAATTATTCGTGAACTTCGACCCTCAAGTCTTGACACTAATCAGGGAAACCGAGTGTATGATTCGATTTAATTTGGACATTCCGTTTGGAGCACAAACACTAATGCATAAACAGCACAGCCTCAAGAGGAACTACGACAGACTACAGGTACTTGTACTGGAAATTATCAGCGTCCTTTCTTTGGGGGGGGAGGGTCTCGCTTGTTATGCGTTTTTTGTTGCTGAATAGTCAAGGATTGGAGGCTCGGGTTGGGAAGAGAAGCGCAGGTATATAGTGAAGCAAAAAAGTAATTCCCTCAAGCAGCATAACATTTTAAATAGCGTAACATATCCACTACCTCAGAACAACGATTCCTTGCTTCCAAAACGCACTGTTTTTATTGTTGTGTGTCTTTCAATGGTGGATAGCCAAGGATTAGAGGCACGGGTTGGGTAAACAAGCGCAGGTATAGTGTGATGCGAAGAAACTAATTCCCTCAAGCAGCATAACATTGTAAATAGAGTCACTTATCCACTACCGCATAATATCGATTCCTGGTTTCCAAACGCATTGTTTTTATTGCACTATAAACTTAATATTTGAAAGTTGAAGTTGAAGATCTTTGTCGTCGGAATTTGTAAGGTTTTGACGTTTCCAATACGCTATGAATTGCGGCGAAGATTTTTCAACCGTACTTTTTAGTTGATTTTAGAGCTTTTTGTACTGGCTACTGCATAGTTTTCCTAACATTTGTTTTTAGCATCTTGAACATTGAATGCGTTGTCTGTGTTAGTGTGGCTTGAGGGCGAAACTTGAAAAACCTGAGTTTTGTCATGATATGTTTCAGCTGCTTCTCTCTGAGAATGAGCGAGTACACAAGAAGATTCCTCAAATGTTCAAACCTCTGATGGCGCCACACCTAACGAAGGTTGATGCTGCCATTGAACCCGGACTCACAATGTTGAACTGGACATCTCTCAACCTTGACACTTATTTGGAAGGAGTCTACGAGACTTTGGGAGAGCTGGAGTTGTTGATCGACCGAGCAAATGATCTCATGCAGTTCAGAATAGATGCCGTTCTCGAAGCGATGAGCAAAACGACACTTTGTGACTTACCGAGGGACTGTCCGTGGACCATCGACGACTTTCTCAAAAACACCGAGGTAAACATTCTTGAATTGCAGTTTAAGCATACAAGGGTATTTAAAAAGAAAAAAATATGAGCAAATAGCAACAGATGTAAACGAAACAAGAACAGTATTTTATTACTATGCAAGATTCGATGTTTTTCCCCATTAAATATAGAAAAAAGGAAACACCTTCGCGATACCGCTATAGGGCTGTACCAACTGACTTATGAAACTTACTAAGTTGTGGGTTATGAGACAGCACGTGACAGCGAGATGCACTGTACTGCATCGATACGTGCTCAAAACCTCGTCTTTCAAGCGTCTCAAAGTTAGTCATTTTTCAATTAGTTATTCACAATTCATTTTATTGAGCCAAAATGCTGAAGGGTGAAACAAAATTTTAAGGTTTTTGAATAACTTCATAGCTGTAGCCAGTAGGGCTTTAAAAATTAATTTAACTATGTTTTTTAGGCGCTGTGTAAGAAAGGAGCTGAAGTGCTGGAAGCAAAGAGTAATCGAGTGGAAGAAGCGGCTAACGAACTGATTGCCATGTTACTTGAGATTGAAGAAGAGCCAGAGGACGAAGAGAGTGACGACGATGACTTTGATGTAAAGAGGAAAGAAAAAATAGAAACAGCAAAAGCGGAAGGAAAAGACAACGAAAGTCGTCCCCGAACCGGGAGCAGTGGACCCAGTACCCACTCCTCGCCAAGCAGGCTTGGCAGCGCAGTCATCAGTCCGGCGGCAGCAGCGGCTAAGCGCAAACGGGAAATGCGTGATTACCTCGAAGAAGAAGCACAAGAGTTACTGTCCTTTTTCAATCACCGAAATGTTGACGCAATTGTGCGTGTAACGCGCTCTACCCTTGACGCAGCTCGAAAACGAGTCGCTGCAAGTACAGCACATCACTTTATTGAGTCGGAGACGACGATGCAGAAGAAAGAGACTCTACACGTGGCGCCTCTGTTCCGTGCGAATGTAGTACTACAGATTCCAAACGTTACAATGCAGCCTGCTCTGGACGAAATTCAGCAAGCTCTGAACAAAGCTGCCCAGTATGTTGTTCAGGTAAAAAATTAAGAGAGTTAATAGAGAGTTAAATATTTTGGTGACCTTCTTTCCCGTTAAGTTAATCTAGCTTTCCATCTTTCCGGGTTCGGTAAATTGAGTACCAGCATACATGGACCGCTTAGATATTATAGTGTTGTGCTTGTGGAATCTGGATGATTGTAGTTGTTGATACTTTCGACGTAGGGATTTCCGTTATTTAGGCATCTCAAAGTTTAGCGTCCAAAACCAAGCGGAACTTGTAGATAATTTCCACTCATATCAGATAATTTTACTCTTGAAAGGTATCTAAAGGAGTAACCCAGTGGAGCAAAACTTGCAAAGCGTTGATAAAACCAGAGAAAAAGGAAGAGGAAGATGTTCAGGAAACTCGAAGTCGCTCTGGTAGCAATGTTTGCAGCGACGATGAAACTCACTCGGACATCGCCCAACGGCCCCGCCCCAAAGGGTACACTGTAGACAGTGACCAAGGAACTGTGGTCAGCGCTGCTCCACCACCTAAACCCAACTACTTTAAGAATGTGTCAGAGAATAAAGAGGTGGCGAAACTGGTGTCGCTTCTTTCCACTGCCATCAACTCACAGAAGAAAGAAGTAACGACGGCTCTTGCAGACTTTAATCGCTTCGACTCCATTTGGAAGGAAAGTCGAGAGGATGCCATGACGAAGTTTCTTGAGAGCGATCCAAAGTTGTCAGAGTTTGAGGCTCAAATTCTGTATTACAAACATTTGGAGCAGAGAATAATGGAAGAGCCCGAGTCGACCAGTGTTGGCGCGATTGCCCTTTTTACAGGTATTCCCTCTTCTAACATTTAAGCTTAAAGTGCATATGAAGTGAAAAACTTTATTACTTCAGAGGATAGACCTTGCTAAATGAGGAAAAGTGGTGGAGAAACTTTGTTCAAATCTTCTATGTATCTTAAGATATTAAAAACATTAAGGTTCTCAACTGATGACGTCATGTGTAGTTGCATTTTTTTAGAATCTACTGTCAATTTATAACCTTTGGATGTATTTAAGACAACATTGGGCTGCTGATAAATCTCGGGGTAGATGGATAATTTGTCTAAGTTTGACTGAAATTCATCGAAAGGATATGAGTTGGCAGCAGATTTTTTTTTAAAAAAATGAAAATTTGTTGGAACCAATGATGACGTCATCAGCTAAAGACTTTAAATGTTAATATTTCAAGAACCAGGAAAGATTTTGACACAATTTTTTCACTGCTATTCCCCATTTACCAAGGTCTATCCACTGAAGCAATGAAATTTTTAACTTCATATGAACTTTCAGGGTTTGACTATGTAGTGGTTTTGAATTTGTGTCCTTCTTTCTTTTGTTTTTGTAACTATAACTATAAGCATTTAATTTAAGCCAGTAAAACGTCGTCTTCTTTATTTTTTCGTATTTTAGTTTGTTATTGTTTTCTGGAAGAAAAAAGATATTCAGACACTTATTATATTCATGGTTTTGTAGAAGTAGCCCATGTCTCTATCTCTGTTAAACCTTATTAAACATTCCTGAAACTACATGAGGATGACCACCGCGTATAAGCCCTCACCATTCCAACACTTAATTTTGTGAATGATTGGTGTAATTATTTTGTTGCGATGTCGGTTCGTAATCGATTTGTAATGGAGTCGGTTTATAACTCCAGTAGAGAACTACTCGCATTAACAGAGGTGCCATGAAAGAACCATTTGTAATGGTGAACGTCCTTTACAGAGGAGAGCTACATGGCTCTCTACTGTTCTCTGTTCTCTGATCTTTGCTCTGTTGTTCTCTCTCTAGTAGTCTCTGTTAGAATAACAGTTAGAATTTGTTCTCTTTATATGTTAACCGGACAGTCTAATTATGTCTGTACACTTCAGATGAGAGTTCGATCTTTAGACTAAACTACCAGGCAAACCACACAAGATGAATCTAAGTTTATAGCTCTCTAAATAACGAGTCATAACATAAAAGAGACCTTCTGACAACTTAGCAAGGTCACGGTACTTAATCCCGTGAGAAACTCTTAAACTTCGCTCGAGTTCGTGACGTCAGTTATTAGATTTATCTCTAAAGTGAAATCCGTTTAATAAAGATCATCATAAATCGTGTTGTTACAATTTAATGTTGGGGAATAAAAAGATAAACTTCAATTGACAAAATTTATATTTTATATCCACAGATATTAAACTGAAGTGATTATCATGATAAAAGATAAAATCTATAAAAGGTTTTACGGTTTTCACGCGTTAAAAATTTTAAAAAGTCTAAAAGTGCATTGACGTT
>JAOBAT010096846.1:0-16596 GCA_026413305.1 Hydrozoanthus tunicans | reverse complement strand
ACTTAAGGCCATAGAGGGGGATTATTATGAACTAAAGGCCATAGGGGGGATTATTATGAACTTAAAACCATAGAGGGAGATTATTATGAACTAAAGGCCATAGAGGGGGATTATTATGAACTAAAGGCCATAGGGGGGATTATTATGAACTTAAGGCCATAGAGGGGGATTATTATGAACTAAAGGCCATAGGGGGGATTATTATGAACTTAAAACCATAGAGGGGGATTATTATGAACTTAAGGCCATAGAGGGAGACTATTATGAACTTAAGGCCATTGGTGGGGAATATTATGAACTTAAAGCCATAGGCCTTTTACAGCTGACTATTTCAGCAAATAAAGAATGAAAGAATGGCCGAGTATGTTCATCTGTATACAGATAACTGGGAACAATTTTTTTTTCTTTTTTTACCAACACTGTAATTATTAGCATGAAGGCACGAAGGTTGCCGAAATATAATTTACTAACTTTTAAGATCTTGTTCCCAGTTATCTGTATATAAACATACTCGGCCTTTCTTTCATTCTTTATTTAAAGCCATAGAGCGGGATTATTATGAACTTAAAGCCATATAGGGGGATTATTATGAACTTACAGCCATATAGGGGGATTATTATGAACTTAGGGCCACAGAGGGGTAAGAGGGCTTGTTAAAGGTTGTGGTTTCTTAGAGTGTTAACGGTATGTGCGGTTTTTTTCCTCTATTTTTCCCTTTGTATACAATAATTTTTTTTGATAGTCAAGAAATAAGGGTGCTAGCACTGGAATGCAGACAGAGAACAGTATTTTTCCACTCTTGTGGTCGTTGTTATGTTATTTTCATTTGAATAAAAACCAAAAAGAAGTTTTCAGCGTGGGTATTTCTGTGTTTACATTTAGATGGCTAGAACTTATACAGGGGATATTATATGGCCACTTGGGGATACGAACTTTTATTTCGAGTGCTGAAAGTATCTCCTACGAGTGAGCAAAGCGAAAACCAAAATTTTCTAAATTTTTTTCTGAAATCTGTCATTGTTTGCTAGCATTCACCTATCTTTTTCTATTCTTTTTCACTTAAACATTAGATATAAATGCCATCATGTTTAGGTGTTGCTCAACTCCCGAGAACTTTGTGACAGGTTCGCATTCTAAAGCGTTCGGTTTGTTTACTGCTAGTGTGGTAGTGCACCGTACCATGGCAGAAGTGCAATTCCTTTTGGACCCATTAGTGAGACAGGCATGAGTGACGCCGAGATTAAAAATAAAACAGGAACCAACAAAATGAAAGGACAATCATCAGTATTTAGTTCGTCTGAAAGCATTAGCCCCGAGATTCGCAATCTGTTGACAATCATGCTTTAACACAAGGAAGATAATCGTCCCTCTGCAGTCGAGTGTCTGAACCGTCCACTTTTTTCGGTCCAATCCAAAGAAAAAAAACGTTTTGTTTCTCGTGGGTAATCAATCGGAGGTTAAAGAATCACGCCCCAAGGTTGCTGCTCGTGGCTTTTCTTGGAAATGAAATGACTTTACACCTCACCCCTAGTATTACACGATTCCAATTATACACGCAAAAGACCACATTTCCAAGAAGTACAATGCACCCTGGGCCGAGGATCTGGCGAAGTTTGCGAGAACCCAGGGCTACAGTAGCACACGTCAGGTGCAACTACCTGGTTTAGGGTTTACCTTCGCGAAAATTATGTCCATACTTCAACAATTTTACTACGCTGGTAGTCGCATCTTCTTATATAGCGATGAAGTGTGCGTGGAAAGACACCGCACTTCTTTTACCAACACCTTGGAAATGGATCAGTATGTAGCACTTCCCGTCAAAGCCGAGCTTAAGTTAAACAGAACCAAGTGCACTAGCTGCGATCTTAGGCAAGTTCTCAGGTCCAAAATGCTTTGGAAACCCGTTACGAATAAACAAGAAAGTGATAACATACCCGGCAGGGTTTAAAAGTACTAGGTACCAGGGTTCGAGTGCAGATTGGGTAGAATAAGTATTCCGTTGTACAAGAATTAACAATCGCTCATAAAAGGCACTTTCGCTACAAAAAAAAACAAAAACAAAACACTGACAACCTTCCTAAAGAAAGCCAACTGTACGTTGACCATTTTCAAAAGTATGGCGGCTGTACAATTTAACACAATCCCTTGCGAACCGGTAAAAGAGTCCAAGAGAAGGCCATATTTGATGCAACGAATCCTTTTACTAGCAACATTGTGTATGTCAAACTTGAGGTTAATGCTTTTCTTTTTGTGTTGTTATGAGCAATCGTAGACGTTAACGCCCTAGGAATTGTGGATATAAAAGTGCATAAAGGTCGCCATTTTTACCCGAACGGTCACAAACTTACCGACACCGAGGAAACCGTCATTTTGTTGTCACTCGCCAAGGAAAGAGCGACCATAATACTTATTTCTTTTGTTTTAATAGCAAGAGTGAAAAGAAACAAATCCAGGGATGAAGTACTTGATTTTTGAAACTTTTGTCGGGAAACGAAACTCGATATATATTAATCGTTCGTTAAAGAAGTGTTCAACTTGATCATGATGTGTCCATTATTAGGCTAAGAAACCAAATTTGTTTGATAACTATTAATCTATCATTATTTGATATTTATTAATAGTTTTAATTCCATTACGAAAGCTTTGATTCATTGGAACAGAGTCATTGTTCAATTAAATAATCGCCACTCAAGTTCATTGAGGCTGAAGCTCCAACTTGCGGGTTTAACTGTCTACAAAAATGCAAAAGGGATCTGGCGATACCAGGACGACAACGCCTACGACGACGGCAGAAAACAATAGTGAATACAATAGCTGCATGATGAAATGCACCGCGCTGGTCGTCTTGAAAATTTAAAAAAAGCTCAGTTTTAAAGTTTTTAAGAATATGAGGACGACCGATAGAAAAAAATATCAATCTCCATTTACCTTTAACCCTTTCAGCCCTAAGGCATTTGTCAACATCTAAATTCTCCTTACAGTAAACAAAAGAAAACAAGCTGGTTAGTGCTAAGAATATGAAATTTGATCATCCACCAAAAACTCTTGAAGATTAATTAAGAAATTCTCTCAAACTTCTCATAGGAGTACTATGACTTAATTTGGGAGAATTTACAAACTCATCTTTGGGCACTCTTAGGGGTTAAAGGGTTAAGAAAACACTTAGTTTTTCTGTTCACGAAGTGTAACTCGACTAAAGAGAAAGCAAACTAGCCATACACAGTCGAAATGGGCAAGCAACAAGTGTGTTCTTTTAAGCCGTCGAAATCGATGTTGCCGTCCTCGCAGCTTTTAAAGTTCCCTAATATCATCAACTGTACAGCTTCGAATTTAGAAACAAGTGGCATCGCTTTCGGGTAACTGGGGTTAAATAACGTAATCATTTGAACTTATCTTTACAACCTGTCATCAAGATGTTTTGTCGCAAAAGATGATTTTGAACAAGTTTTTTTTTAATAATCTCTATACGAAAAAGGAATGCCAAATTTTGAAGTAAATGACATTCTTTTGTCGTATAGAAATAAATTTAGAAATAAATTACATCGTTTTTGGGAATTTGGAATTAAACAACGTAACAATTAGAACCTATCTTTACAACCAACAAATTGTTTCGTCGCGAAAGATAATTTTGAAAAAATTTAAATAATCACTGTACGACAAAGGAATGCCAAAACTATTTTAAGAAATAAATGGCAGTTTTGCGTCCAAATTTAACATAGTATTTTCAAATACGATAAAATAATCAAAGCTTTTAGAGATTGGCATAATTCGCATTTTGGAGGCAAATACATTTCCAGGAAGCTGGTTTTCTTGCGCTGTTATGGACTATTGTAAAAATGCCTCTTCTGTCCGAAGCAAAAATATACGATGATCGACCAAGTTAGATGGCCATTAATCCTACTTTTTATGTCAAAGCTGACGTGAAAAATACGTTTCCAAAATTTGTACAGCTCTAGTAATTTGCGAGTTCGTGGGACTTTCGTAAACTTTTGTTCAACGATACTTTATGACGTACTCGTAGAAATCACGTGACCAAACGTCTTATCAGTTGCGTCAGCACCACGAAAAGAACGGGGCTCTGTGCTGGAAACTTTGGGTAAAGCCTTCACTGTAACTTCTCAATCTGTCCGGATTTTCGATCCTCTTTCTCTCCACGGTCACCACTGGCATTTGAACGAGCTGTTGTGGTGTCTTCTTTTCTCGTAAGGCTTGAGTTAGATTCAGTACCTTTAGAAAGATGAAGAAGCCACTCTTTGATGAGCTCAACATCGTGATAGTGATAATGACAAAGATTATGATATTGTCGAAGATTGTGATAGTGTTGATGGAAAAGTGATGGTGTTAGTGTCGATGATGACCATGATAATCTAGATGACGATCACAACATCGACGATGGTGAAAGTGATGATGGAATTATTGATTGTGTTAGTATTGGTAATTATGATGATGATATAGAAAATGTTAATGATGATAACATCGGAGATGGTGGGAATGTTTCCGGAAATTGTGAAGGTGGTGGTGATGATGAAGATGTGACAGTCATGGTGAAGAAGAAGGTGAGAATGATAAGACGCTTATAAGCTATTCAAAAATATAAGACAGATAGTTCTGCGTCAAGCCTAAGTTCTACATCGGAGAAACAGTTACGATACGACATAAAATGTATCGCAGCAGAACTCCCGCACGTGTGAGCTACTCCTGCCAAAAACATCGTAAAAAGGACACACTATTCGATGGTTTTCGATTAGGTTATGAACGAGTTTGGGAACGACATGTTCCCCTGGACCCAATACAACTATTCCACTGATCGCTCACGTGATCTGAATTTGGTAACCAAAGACAGCAGCGGACAGTACTGATGCAGGAAAGGATATTTTGACAATAAAATTGCGTTGTTTGCCTCGTCTTTAAGGGAATGAAATCGAAAAACACTTCAAAGGTTGTGGAAAAGAATAGGCATTATATCCCAACCGTTCTTGTTTTACCTGAGGCAAGATATTCTAATTTTTTCACATTATACAAATTTTTATTCTTCGGAAAACTATGAAAACGAAAATTATCTTTTGCCAACAACGTTAAAAAAACACACAGAAGTAATGGACCATTGTGCATCATCTTGCATCTCTCTGTGTATTGTTTGCCCGATTCAGAGCTCGTGACGTTAACAGCGGACTAGGTCTATTGTTCAACATTCGAAGAAAAAAAACGTACCTAGTATGACTTGGCCATATTCAATACGACTGATTAAGAAACGATATTGAAAAAATCTAAGCCTTTTTCTGCTGGTATCTTATCTCTCCTTTTTAATGCAGGTTTGAATGGGACTTTTTTATTCTTAACTTATTTACCTGCCAGAACAAACGCATAATATAAGGTACTCTACATGTAGGATTTAAGACAGTTATCATTTGAATGCAATAACTTGTGTTTTGCCTTTACCAAAGCTTGGCATTAACAAAATTTACTGTTTCTTATGAATTCATAAAACTTTCATTCCTATCAAGTTGTGCCATAGAATTTTCCCCGATTACGCGGATTTCATCATGACGTCAGTGTTTTCATTTGCCTCACTAACTTAAACCAAACTTCAACATTGTTATGTAAATAATGAAATCTGCCTGTATGATTACGTAAGCGGAATGGTTTGAGCTGGTTGGTGAAACCACAGATGTAAAAAGTAAATAAAAGTACCTGTCCTCGCATGACGGCCATCTGGCGTTCAAAGAGCGACCTATCGAACCCTTTGTCCTCCTGGAGGTAAAAAAAAATACAAATAAAATTGCTTTCTCTGTGAAAAGAGAGAAGTATTGGCTTTTGTGCCAAAAAAAACCTCCCCACTTAACTGTATTTTTTGCCCAGTGCTGTATTTTGCTTTCAACAAGTGAAAGCAAATGAAAAACAATGAAAAAAGACATGAAAAACGATTTTAAGGAATAAATGGTAAGCAACGTTAACCGCCAAGGAGCAACTGTAATAAAAAATCAAAGTTTGTCAGTTATGTTACAAGTTAAAAATCGTATTCTAACAAGTCACCAGTGCAGTGGCTGAGCGGCTAGCATGTTCGACTCGTAGTCCTAGGGTCGCGAGTTCGAGTCCCGGTCAGACCACTGTGTTGCGTCCTTGAGCAAGACACTTTACCTGACTTTTTCCAGTCGACTCAGCTGTATGAATGAGTACCAGCTGGAGCCTAACACGAGATGGATTAGTGTTCTGTCCTGAGGGAGTCAAAGACTCTCATCCGCTTAGCACTACGGAAACCGAAGATAGGTTCGAGAAAGGATTAGCATAGCTTTAGCCTGAGTAAATGATAATGGTCAACCGTTCTTATCCCGAACGAGCAATGAAGAACAAAAAAAGTACCCAGGGAGGAATGTAGAAGTCAAGCGTACGCACCCTAAACAAGTGGTAAAGGTCATCAATCAAATCCTGAACAAAATTCATGTCCGACAGTTGAGGAAGGACAAGATCACAAATCTCGTCTACAAAGGGTTCTTCAGCGTACGGCAGCCACGCCCAATGGAATGGGTCTACGGGGAAAATAAGTTACAGTAAGTTCCCAAAAAGAGTCCTTGGTACACCAGTAAGAAACTGACTAACAGCTCTTGACACTCGTGAAAATTATTTGATCAATCGCAAGCGCACAATGATATACAGAAATTAGACTAGATTACTAGTGTATATTTTTTCAGCTTTCACTGTTTAACAAATTAAGTAAAAAGCTTTATTGTGAGGCGGTCTAAAACAGGCCTCAAGCCCCTACAGGGTAGACCACCAAAGCATAAAAATAGAAAGCATGATCTGGTAGTGAAAGATTGAAAATGTTAAGAAATTGCTAAATATCGTAAACCCCTCCCACAATTTCAAATAAAGAAGACTAAAAGCAACGATCTGAGGACTTAAGAGAGAGAGACGCAAATTGCTTATGACAAGAACTACAAATACTTTGAAATACATGTATTACAAGATGTAAGAAATGAAAAACAAAAACATTATTAAAATACTTGATAACTTATCTACGATAAAAAAACCAAGAGAATACAAAAGAACCTCAAAAAATACCAAAGAATCTCCTTACAAGCTCTCCACGAGTCTGGGTGCTTGAACGGAAACGCAAGTCCGTTGTCGATTGCGGCTACGTAAACTTTTGGATGATTTAGTACGTCCCATTCCCCCTGCAATCAGGTGAGTCAGCATGAAAACTACAAGTTTCATATTTGGAAGTACAGTATCAAGGCAAAAACACTCAAGGCTTATACAAAAAGATTAAGATCTCTTTCGTCGAATAAAAAGCTCTCTCCAGCTTAATTATTTCGACAAATAATTCAGCATGCAGGGGTAAGGAGTTAAGATTCCGGGTGGCATGGTTGGTAGTTGGTTTCTATTTGACAAATTTATTCAAACTTGAAACTATTTTTCCTATTTAGAAGCTGTTTTGTTGTTGAAATGTTTGTTCTTTTAGTTCTGAGTTACTTATCAACTGAAATGACAAAAATACGATTGCACTGCTTTGACACTTGACTGTGTGGAAAACATGTTACTGATCGCTCAAATGCTCAACCCATGACCCCCTGGTTACCGGTCACATGCGCTACCCACTTAGCTGCAGAGCCCCACATGGGGTTTTGAATATGGTGTGTAACCGCTGGGCTTAAGTTTCGCACCAACTTGTTCAATATTTCCAATGTTCATGTCAATAACTAATTCTATTTTTAAAGCGATGAACAGGAAGAAGATGCAAACGAAGGAGGAGGGTGGGGGAGGCCATTGTGGAACTCTTTTTCACCTCCAGAATTTAGTTACATTTTCTTCCTGTTAAACCGACACATTAGTTTTAAGCCTAAAGATAAATACGAGCTTCCTAAAAATTACTTCACTTACCCCGTCTTCACCCTTCACGGATCCCTGAACCTCTGGCGTGTTTTCGTATTTTATCAACCAGTTATCGTTACCACGATCTGGAACGTGAATTGTCAAGATTATAGTAACTGTAGTATGCACTAGCGTGAGTTAGGCGAGGTGTGGAGGTGGTATTAACCCCCTTAACATTGACATAAAAAATAAAGAGCTGTAAGCCTCCAGTCTAAAAAATCTTTCATTTTCATTTCAGCTATATGCAATGGAACAACGCCACACTGTCACAACCTGACTAATATAATCCGTGACAAAATGGCAAATTGGAAACTAGTCAAGCCAGCTTGCCTCAGGATCCAATTATCATCTTCCCCTTCGTTATAAGGACACAAATTTAATATTTAATGATATTTCGATTCTTGACCATGCTTTCACTCTGGATCTATTTGGTATGTTTGTTGAGGTGCAACTTATCACAGAACCAAATGGATCATAAATTGGTCGTTGACACAGTTGCATTGTTCTTACGACCAATTAAGTATTCATGGCGCGTTGATTGCCGTAAAAAACAGTTTACGATAAACTTGTATTTCTGACAGGAAACTCTGTTCACATCGGGCTCTACATCTGAAGGCACCTTTAAAAGAACATTTTCCGAGACCAAGACAAAGCATCTGGCTTTTTAACAATATTTTTTTAACAGTCTGCCAATTTCTTTAAGAAACTGTCAGAACATTAGTATGTTTGGTAAATTAGCAAGAGTAGTGTTTGTCACCCTTCTCATAAATCAAAAAGTAGCGCAGTTGAGAACTGGGGAGGGGTACACCGAGGAGAGATGACAGGGGGGGTAGACTGTAGTACTCTTGCTAAGTTTCTGTAATAGCTAACTTTTTATACAATTGTACAGCAGTGTAAATGTTAATTACAAAGGCAGAGCTGACTACTGGGTTCTACCATACAAAGCCTTTATTATGGTTATTACCATTATTGTTATTATTATTATTATCATTACTATTATTCTTATTCTTATTATTCTTATTCTTATTCTAATTATTCTTATTATTATAATTATAATTTCTCTTGTTACTATAACTACTTGACCAGGGAAACTATTTATCATCTAATAAATTGAAAGAGGTTGTTCATCGTGGATGAAGGAAGCTACTTAGTAAAGTTGTTCAGTTGACTTAGAATTCGAAATGTCACGGTCCTCAGCGACTCGCATAGTGAGGTAACTGGCCATATGTGCTAAATATTTATCATCTTTTGTATAATAATAAATATGATTCTGCCAACTGGCTTGATCTAAAAATTTTGAAAACGTAACCTGTGTTTCGTATAACGTAATCCAGGCAAACGAGCCGTTGGAAAAGATTTAGGAATTCTTTGCGGGTCTCGGCGGGAAGAGGTTCAGTTTCAAATCGACGTAAATGTTGCTCTGCATCCTTGTATCCGTCGACAAACGTTTGCAAAGAACCAACCTGTGAAGGTAAAAAAGATTGTGATAAATATTTGACCGAAAAAGATAGCGACCAGATACTTACCCATAGTTCTGGGCAGCAACAAACTCATGCATGTGTTTTTGATGAGACGCTGAAACAGATTCGCGCTCCTGATCAATAAAACCGATCCGGTGCGAGAACCCAGATGAACTCACGTCGAAATATGATTCCAAACCATAACCTTTAGATGAGTTTAAACTAAACTTGGGTTGATGGCGTATCTTGAGGAGATGAATCGTCAGTCCAAGTTTGGGTGAAAATCATCCAAAGTTTATGTTTTGGCAACAGATTTTAAGTGTGTGTGTAACGCTAACAACTTTCTTTGGATCAATTAATTTCATATACAATTTAAAGCACTTCTGCATTTTGGTCAAATTGTTTCTTTTCTACAGTGGCTCAAACCAGCAAAATTTTCCGAAATCTTGATTCACGACCACGTTTTCAGGAGACTGGGTTGTGATGTCATTCCCGACTTGTACTATTGAGTAAATGAGCTCTTTTCTAAACACAAAGGGGCTAAAAAACTGACAACTGTATGAGGAATTTAAGCCTACTTCTAAATCAAAAATCTCTTATTCACTCGTGTTTATCTTGCTGTGTTTTAATCCAACGATGTCCGGGAATGACCTCATAACCCAGTCCTCCTAAAACGCGGTTGTGAACCAATAAAACTTGAATTTCAAATGTGTATAAAAATCGAGAATACCACCGATTTAAAAAATTCAGTTCGTAAACGTCCTTAGTTTCCAAACACTTTTTATGGTTACAAAAATGATGGTTGGTGTTATAGGCACTTTAAAAAATATCAAATTTGCCTGAACCACTAGTGATGTTATCAGTTTGAAACATTAAACGTTAATATCTCGAGAACCATAAAAGATTTTAACAAAAATTTTCACCGCTATTCCTCACTTAGCAAGTTAGTAGTAGTTAATGTTTTCATTTCATTGGCACTTTAAACAAATGTAGCGGTTCGTATGTAGCTGGAATAAAGTCGAACTAGAAAGAAACTTGATCAAGCATTAATCAAAATATAATTCTAGAGTGACTAATTATTAATGCATTAGGAATTGATTAATGCAAGACTCTGAAGTAAAAAATAAACGGAATAAGCAACATTTTTTCTAGCTCTTCAACCTCGAACCCAGGCTCAATCCACTTTCGTAAAAGAAATGAGTCTGATTACAAGGTTGTGAACATTTAGGGTAAAGATTGGACCTTGGCCTGGTCGTACCTTCAGTGGCAGTCCCGCTCTAAGATGTTTACCAATACTATCTGGGAATCTTTCTGTCGCAAACTTCTTTGACCGAGCCTTTGCCCTGTCGAATGCCGTGTAGTTAAAAGTTTCGCTAGCAAGTCTGACAACCTAAACAGGATGAAAACAGTAAAAAAAAGAGTTGATTCACGTCTCACCGCCCTAGTAGTACTATTGTTCAAGGGAGGGGAGTAAAGATAGGGTCCTTATCGGTGGAATGACCCGATACGCCTTAAAAATAAAGTAAAAAACAATGGAACTCTATTTTAAAGCATTGTTTCTTTTGTGCTACTATTTCTTATCCGGTCATAGAACGCCAAAACAACAGCAAAGAAGACTTTTCCCTACGTGGAATCTTTCTTAAATTTAAAAACAGAAGTGTTTTAACTAAATAGGCTTGAAAGAGTAAACTGGAAAGAAGTTCATTAGTTTACTTGTGAAAATATGGTCCTTTTTTTAAATTTAACAACATCGCAATTAGCACCTTTCTGCATTCCACGAACACTGAACTACCTAGTTCTTACTCCGATCGTTACTTAACTTGATCACTACAAACAATGGGTAAAAAGAAAAAGAGCCTGAGTTGTTTTGATAGTAATTACTTAGTTAAGTGACTAGGAGTGACCTATGGGTGACCCAAGTGACTACAGGTGAACTATGACCTATGACCTATGAGTGACCTACTGGTGACCTATGTACCCTAATATTATCGTGCGTAACAGCGGATAGTCGTATATTTTAAAAACCATTACAGGTTAGTACCCAAGAGAACTGGTTCTCCCTGTCGTTTCAACGTTGGCAGCAAAGTGCTCTGGCCGAGGTTTGAATTTGTTAGCCACCCCACTACAGCTAAGTCGATTAAAAAAATTGATTAACAGGATGTAAATTAACTGACAATTTTAGGCAAATCTTTCCATCTCATTTTGTCCTCCGTGTTATCTTCCACATCGTTCAACCAAAAAAAATATAACAAAACAAATCAAAGTGCTCTGGCCGAGCTTTGAATTTGTTAGCCACTCTGCTACAGCTTAGCTTACTCGTTTAAAAAAATTGATTAATAGGGTGAAAAATTAACTGACATTTTTAGGCAAGTCTTTCCATCTCATTTTGTCTTCGGAGTTGTCTTCCACGTCGTTCACTTAAAAAATAAAACAAACCAAAACACCCATTTTACTTACCCGAGTTTTAGGTACAACATTGAGGCCTAATTTTTGGTCTACCAAACTAGCCCCAGCCTCGGATAGGTATCCCTGATTTGGCGCCAAACATGTACGCCCAAAACAGCACGGACAACACACTTTGTGGCACCACTTAGTCCATTTAGGGTTCAAGTGTCCGTAGGGCTCTTCGTCTTTAGGCTTGAACACTCCTATCTTTTTCTGTTGAAATAAACGAAACATAGGCTTTTTAAAAGCTCTGCAATTCAGATGGACATAGAGTAAAAAATCAGCCTTCGAACCTTTAAGGAATATAGAAAAAGCCACAGAATTTCCTCCTTGTCTAACACACTATTGCATGCAAGGTTTAAATCCCCCTCCCCGTTTTCACTTACAATGTTTTATCTACAATTCTAGATTATTCGCAGGCTAGGAATTATAATTTAATGTACAGACTCGCAAAAAGAGATTCTTTTACAACAGCTGTTAAGCCTGTACTTATGTTGTATATATGTGAAATTATATTCGCCAACTTATAAACTGGTTTGACCAGCCGAAGTAAAGTAAATATCTAACGTGTCAAAAACTACATTATGGTTTCTTACAACATTTTGATATCAGCCCAATCTTTCAAATATCTACTGTTAGCCAGCAAATTGTTGAGTGGTTTTCTATTTTGAAGTTTTCCGCTAAATTAGATGTGTTCTATCTAAATTCTTCAAACATTTAAATAAGGTAGAATCAGACACAAACATTAAATAGTTTAAGTAGTGCAAAACATGTTTCCTTTTGCACGCCAGTTTGTTAGTTCTAAAAAAAACTTCTGTCTAAGCAACTTTCCTTTTGTGCTATTACTAAACAAGCTTTCTAACGAGGGTGAAATTGCAAGACAACAGGAAGAGGAGGGGAGGGGAGCGTCATCAATGCCTCAAACTATAAAATCTTCCAACGAAGATTGTTTCCAGCACTGGTCGCAAACCAATTAATGCGACTGTTTCGGAAACGAAGCTTTTAAGCTGGAAGCAAATTTATCAAATATAACTATAAGACTATAGTATTTAGCAAGTTGTAGGTAGGATTTTTTTTTACGAATTCTTAGGTTTCCACAGCTCGGCATAACCTAAGCTTTTCTTGGTTTTTGGGCTGAAGTCTAAGTGATGTTACGGTGGGTTGTCACGTGTAATGAAGTGGCTGTTCGAAACAAACCAGGAGCAGATTCAGGATTTCAAAAAGGGGGGTAAATATTCTTGTCGATTTCAGCGCTAATGCCATTGTAAAAGAGAGTGTTGCATTGGGTGTCTATCAACCCACCGCGTTCTGCCTATATTCTTTACGCATCAATAACAGTATTTTGCGGGCCTTAAGCTGTAAGCTTGCGAAGATTTTGTCTGTTTTCTCGACGCTCAGCGACAAACTACTGATAAATCGTACCTTTTTGTTGTTCTATTTCTTTTCGGTAGTTTAAAAAATGAATTGCCCCTTCAAACCGTTTATAGATCAGCCTTGACTTTTAATGCTCGCACGATAAAATGTCAGGCACGTATACATGAGCTAACGACGTCATCCCACCAAGCAGGTTTCTAAAAAACTGCCGGCAAGTTCGCGATCCTTTCTATGCAGCCAATTTTGTTTCAATTTAAGATGAAGTGACTTTTTCAAGGGGTAACAATTCATTGATAGCTGCTTATAAGATCAGAGACAGAGCGATTTCACCACCTCATAAAAACTGCAATTGCGAGATGATAAGTGTCGATCTAAATTTTCCCGTTACATGTTATGTAAAATCTGTTCATGCGATAACCGCCGGCCAAAATTTTGGTATACATTGGTAAACAGCCTGCAAAATAAGGACTGTTTTCTGAACATCCAACCACCCCTCCCCCTCCACCAAAAAAAATCACTCAATCCCCTACTACCCCCTCCCTTTCCCAAACAATGCGTACAGTCCCATAGTAGGGCTTTTTCAATAACTTGCCGAAAAAGATGCGGTTGGAATAGTTCTACGTGACAAATGAAGCATTCTGTCATACAAAAACTATAGTGCGACAACGCTTTATTCAACCTATGATTTCTTCTTGAATTGGGAAATACCTCACAATGTTACTCACTAAAATGCATCTGTTCTTACAACTGCTGCTGAAACAATCGCGGTTATTTTTACCATTCAAAGGGCTGTGCAAGTAAGCCGTTAAAATAAATAACTGATTTGTTTTTTCAATTTACCGTTTTTTGTGTTTTGTAATTAACATTTTCCACTTCATGGCCAAGAATTCAAACCTACAATAAAAAACTCAAAACTAAAAAAATTAAATTTCTAAAGCTTCTTCGGTTCTTGATTCCCAGGCAAAATATGAAGCCAAAAGTGTCATGAAGTACAAGTGCTACAAAATCTTAACTACTAAAACTATGCAATGATGGTACAAAGATATACTTTACATACAAAATCAATAGAAGCTGCCGCTTGCTAATTCAATCACGCCAAGCTTCGGCTTTCAAAAACGAGAAACTATGTTTTTACTCAGTGAATATCAAAAACAATTCAAAAGCAACTGTTTGATCGAGCAAACTACAACCGAAGCACAACTACCGATCATTCAGTTTTCGAGTTTTCCACTCGCCTTGCAAATATTTTTTAACAGTAACTGTTTATGATTAAACCTGACTGGCCTGTTTATTCATGAAAACTACCAACTTTTTTCTTAATCCTCAGTTGACCGGTGTTTTTAAAAAGTTTTTTTAGACTTGACATTTGACATCAAACTTTCCACCTTAACCATAAACAGTTGCTTTTGTTTTTACTAGAAATAGAATGTATGGAACCAATTGGAAGATAAAACGTGTATATTGAAATCAAACAAGAAAAACGTCGAAAAAGGGCAACAAAAACTCTTGCATGCTATATTTACTTTGGAAGGGTTGAAAAACCGAGTTCTGTTCAGGCAGTTGTAACAAATGTAGCTTGACTGTCGTTTTTTCTCTTGTATATGCAATCGTTAGCTTCAAGCATGGGCTTCAGCTGTGCACCGTCTTCACCCTTTTCCAAATCTTTAGATTCTGCCTCAGCAATAAGCATCTGTTCCTCCATCTGTATCGCGGCCAATGGGTACAACAACATCACCGCGAAGAAATCTTCGCCCATATTGCCAATTATCCCAAACTCCTCACGAATTTGAAAGCGAATTCCAGTTGCATAGGCGAAGAAACCGAAAAGAACAGCCCAACCAACATAAGCTAGTCCAGTCTCAAGAGGTTGCATTATTTCAAGAACAAACCAGCCATAAAACGGAACAGCTAATGCAACCATATAAGTCCAACGACTCGATCTAGTCATTTTGCTAGCAGCATTTCCCATTGGCCACCAGGGTGCTATGATTGCAATCAGGAGTTTCCTTATTCTCCTGCTAGTGGGCCTGTAGAAGATATCAAGGATGCCAAAGTAGAACTGCGGTGCATTTGGATCAAGGTCTCCTGCCTCAACTTTAAGTAGCCTCCACATTGACACAACAACAAAGTTAAGGATCACGGTGTAAAACAACCCAGAACAGATTGAAGCTGCCCGTAAAGCAGAAAGAGCCTTCTTCCCACCGCTCCACAGTAGAGCAGTAGCTGTTGCACCTTCTGTAAAAGCCCAAAAGATCCTTTGCATCACTGGGGGATCTGGATGACCATTGGCTGCCAAGCTATCAATCACAAGTGATCCACTGTCGGAACTGGTCACAAAGTATAGGATCAAACCAACAAGAGATAGCCCAGACATGAACTGTCCCAGACCCCAATACTGGTCCATCAGGTCGAACCACATACTGGTTGAGGAACGACAGGACAGTCGGTATAGACCATTGAAGGATTGGGTGGAATCAGTACCTCCCAGCGTCGAATTGCATGTGATGTTGGCGTTCTGTGCATTTCGTTCCATTCGTAGTCCTGCGCCACCAAACACTGAAAACCACATGATAGAGTAAATACAAGGTATTGTGAGTGTGTATGTGATAAACTCTTTAATTGTACGTCCTCTTGAGATCCTGGCAATGAAAGTACCAACAAAGGGTGACCAGGAAATCCACCATCCCCAATAAAAGATTGTCCAGGCGTTCATCCATGCCGGGTTCTCCTTTTTGTCAGGAGCATTTCCAATCTGTGCAAAAGCATCAGTGTGGAACCCCAGCTGAACAAGCCATTGAAAATAGTACCCACAGCTCTGCACAAAGACGTTAAGAAGATACCATGTGTCATCAGAGAAGAACACAATAAGCCACAAAAACATTCCAAGAGAGAAGCAAAACTCACTTAACCGCCGGATTCCAAGCTTTACTCCACTAACAACTGAGGCAGTAGCAAGGGCAGTGACAGCCCAGATAATGATAACCTGGTTTCCCTTACTGATTTCAATAGCGTGATTCATGCGATTCATTCCGGTGTTGAGCTGGATTACACCAAGCCCAAGGCTCGTGCACACCCCAAACAGTGTGCACACCACAGAGAGAATGTCAATGATATCGCCCAAGGTTCCAAAGACTTTATCGCCAACCAGTGGGTAAAAACAGGAGCGCATTGTCATTGGGAGGTTCTTGCGGTACGCGAGGATCCCCAACAGGAGGCCGATTAAAGTGTAAACGATCCATCCATGGACTCCCCAGTGGAAAATGGTTAAGTTTAATGCGTCTTGTGCTCGCTGATTATCGTTATACCTAGTAAAAACAATAAGTATTATTAAATTTTCAATCTCGAATATTGCGATTCGCGCGTTCTGATTTGTTCATTCAACCTCGGTTATCAGCTCATATTCGGAGTTCACCAAATATGGAAACTGACTGTAGTGTTTGCAAAGCCA